>CM065734.1:58046892-58056892 GCA_033310375.1 Conus canariensis
GTGTGTGTGCTCAACTTAAACATTTTTTGCAGAAAATTAAAAGAGCTTACAGAACCAAACTTTGTAGAAGAATACTATTTGATAACATCTTTCCAGTCACCTCCAACATAATCATGTTACCAAATTTACAGAACGAATGTCTGTGATTTAAACTTTCAGTAATATTTTCACTATTGCGACATGCATCGAATATTTACGTAAATCTATGAAAACCAGCTGAGTTGGACAGACTTATACGACAAGAGAGGAAGCAAAAATCGTCTCCTGATTTACCCTGGAATGATGTTTAATGGCAGCACGGTTCCAGACTAGCAAGACTATTGCCAGGATGAAAAAACATGTTCACACACACACACACACACACACACACACACACACACACACACACACACACACACACACACAAACACACGCACGCACGCACGCACGCACGCACGCACACACCACACACACACACACAAACAAACGAGAGAGCACAAGACAGACACAGAGAGAGAGTACACCACATACACACCAACACACCTAAATGCTCCACCCCTTCACCACCTCCATTGTCTTTTCACCACTCATCCCCCACCCACTCCCCAGCCCATTCCCCTTCGCCCCTTCCCCCCCCTCCCCCCCCCACCCCCATTCCACCTCCATCCTAAAAGGCCATACAGTGCCTCGAAAGTCTTCGCCTGATCATATCAGGATAAAGAAATGCTCCACTCTTACTGTCTGCATTGCTGAAGCGATACAGGCTTCGTTTCCATATTAGATGTCCCCTCAGAGCCATTATCCTGCCATCAAACCACCGTCATTTGTCGCACAGTGCCCACACAACACACAACTGATCCACTGGTCTGCATAAGTGGAATATCCTTCATGTCTGTTAGGTCCTTAATTTGTCCCACCGGCCCAAGAGTAAAGAACATGATCAAAATAGGCGCAGACAGTCGACGAGTGCGTCACTGAACTAAAGATAGAGCAGTGAAAGCTAAGACACTCCCAGGTTATGGTGAAGTGCCATAAAAAGCAAAGACTGACGTCATCTAGGTCACCCCACACATCCTGCCTGGAGATTATCACCTCTTTATCTGAACAATACCAGAAACAGTTTTCCAGCTGCTTTTCCAGCATCATGTAGGAAAGACATGCTGGCAACTGAATGCAACGTCCGAGTGATTTCAACCACCAAAGTCTATTTTCAGAGCATGTGTTGTCTTGGGGTGCCAAGTGCGTGAAGTGAGGAGTGGGGTTTGTTCAATCTTTGTCAAGACAGACACGTGTCAAACCCTATTCATAATTATACAGAGAGGGCAAGAACACTTGCCAGAAACATTTTAATGAAGCTTTCTAAGAACCTACAGTAATCTCTCTCTTACTGTTCAGAGACCCATGAGCACGCATGAGATGGTGCAGCTACTTTTGACACGCCGAAAAACCTTCTGGTTGAAACCAATGGGAGCTATTTGATACAGTGGATAGAACAGCAATAATGCCTCATTCATGGACACCCCCATCTGCATGTCTAATTTTCCTTTCATTGAAGAGCCTTCTGAAGAATTTTTGTGCATGAAGCGAATATGCGCTCCCTTAAGACAAATTGTGAATGACAAATCTATTTACCTATCACTGAAGGGGAGAGAGGAGAGAGAGAGAGAGAGAGAGAGAGAGAGAGAGAGAGAGAGAGAGAGAGAGAGAGAGAGAGAGAGAGTTCGCTGGTCTGAAGAAACCAGCACAAAAGGTCAATGCCCACTTCACAATCTGAATCAGCATTGCGACGATACAGTTTCTGCCTCAACAGGACGCTAGTGAAAGACAGCCTCTGTAGCCTGCTCATCGTGTAGACAGGAAAGACATAAACAGGAGGATGGAGAGACTGGCAGCTGCATACATAACATCACATACGCCATGGGGAGCAGAGACAGAAGAAAGGAAAATAATGCCTTGCCATTGATACCAGTGAATACTTGTCTTTTCCGCGGCTGCAAGTGATCAGAAAGAGCACAGGAGGAAGAAGTCTGACCAAGATGCATCATTTGTTTGCAGTGTAAGGTCATGAAAACCATTCATGTTGGACACACACAGACACGCACAGACACACACAGACACACACAGACACACACACACACACACACACACACACACACACACACACACACACACACACACACACACACCACACCACACCATATCCAATCCATACACATTAATCGTCCTCCCCCTCCACTCTCCCCTCTGCCCCCCCCCCCCCCCGCCCCCCCTCCCCCCCCCCCTTCTTTTTTGCCAGACATTTACTTCATACGTCCTCCCCTCGCCCATATCATGAATGCCAACTCAAAAGCCAGTTAGAGCCTCTGAAATCTTCATCAGAGCATGGTTGTGTGTGTGTGTGTGTGTGTGTGGTGTGTGTGTGTGTGTGTGTGTGTGTGTGTGTGTGTGTGTGTGTGTGTGTGTGTGTGTAAAGAGAAAGAGAAAGTGAGAGGGAGAGAGAGAGACAGAGAGAGAGAGAAAAGAGAGAGAGACAGACAGACAGACAGACAGACAGACAGACAGAGAGAGAGAGAGAGAGAGAGAGAGAGAGAGAGAGAGAGAGAGAGAGAGAGAGAGATGCTCCACTCTTACTGTCTGCATCGCTGAAGCAACACAGGCTTCATTTCTGTGTCAGCTGTCCCCTCAGAGCCATTATCCTGCCATCAAACCACCGTCATTTGTCACACAGTGCCCACACAACACACAGACTGATTCAGGGTTGTGGGTAACCTGAATGTCTGTCACGTCTGTTAGGTCCTTAACGTGCCCCACTGGTCCAAGCACAAAGCCCGGGTTTTGACGGGTGCAGAGAAGAGACGTGTACGTCACTGAACTAAAGGTAGTGCAGTGCTAGCCCAGGGCTCTCCTGGGTTAGGATAATATAATAATAATGATTTCTTATATAGCGCTTAATCAAACGAATTTCTCTAAGCGCTTTACAAAGTCATACTACATTCACCCTTCTCATATACAATAATACACCTTACACCCAACTACAAATACTATTACTACAATAACTAACAAATCCTAATCCTACCAATGTGACATTCACTTATTCTTCAAATATCACTACAAAAACTTAATCCTATAACGTTCAATCATACAACAAATACATATAATAGAGAACATACACATACGCTACATTTGAAAAGGCTCAGACGGCTATGAGTTAGGTTGTACCCCCCCCCCTCCTCTCCCCACAGCATTAACTAATTATGAGAAAGTAGATGGGTTTTAAGTTTAGACTTGAAAGAAGAGATAGAATCTGAATGTCTGAGACAGTCTGGCAGTCTGTTCCACGTCGCTGGAGCTTGAAAAGAGAAAGATCTTTCACCAGTAGTAGTCCTGAAGCGAGTCATTCGCAGAAGGCGGTCGTCAGCACAGGAGCGTAGTTGTCGAGAGGGGGTGTAGATTTTAAGGAGATCTGAGAGATAAGAAGGTCCATTTTCAAGGAGAGCAGAGAAAGTGAGAGTTGAGATTTTGTACGAGATACGGTTTGAGACAGATAGCCAGTGAACAGAGTGGAGGAGAGGCGAAATGTGAGCATGTTTTCTTGCTCTACAGACGACTCGGGCTGCATGATTTTGGATTCGCTGTAATCTTTCTATCAGGTATTTTGGAAGGCCGGCCAAAAGTGAGTTGCAGTAATCTATTCTAGATAAGACAAATGCACAAATGAGAGTTTCTGTATTATCTGTAGAGAGAAGGTGACGTACAGAGCTGATTCTTCTTAGTTCTAAATAGGCAATCTTGCAAATATTTGAAACCTGTTTCTCAAAGGAGAGGGATTGGTCAAGTATGACCCCTAGACTGCGGACAGGGGTGGAGACAGAGACAGCACAGTCATTGATAGTGACAGTTGAAGGCAGAGAAGGATGATTAGGCTGTTTTGTCACGAACATGAGTTCCGTCTTGTCGTCCTTTAGTTGTAGTTTGTTGGTTGTCATCCAGTCCTTCAGATCTGCAATGCAGCATCGCGTCCGAGAAATCAGTGAGTCAGTTTCAGCAATGGGAGCCGACTGATGAAGCTGAGTATCGTCAGCAAAGCTCTCATGCGACATGGCGTGACCACTGATGACGTCAGACACAGGACTAGCATACAGCACAAAAAGGACTGGCCAAGTACAGAACCCTGAGGCACACCGTACCTAAGAGGAGAACTGTCTGAGTATCTTCCCTGTACACACACTGTCTGCGTCCGTCCAGTCAAGTAAGAGATAATCCAGTCGAGAGCTGTGTCTTTGAATCCAAAGGAAGTTTGAAGCCGTGAGAACAAAATATTATGATCGATCGTGTCAAATGCTGCAGAGAGGTCTAACATCGCTAATAAGGAAACATTCTCATCGTCAAGCCCGCAGAGGAGGTCATTGACTATACGAAGGAGTGCTGTCTCACAACTATGGCCTTGTCTGTAAGCAGATTGATGAGGATTCAAAAGGTGATTCTTTTCGAGATGTTCTAGAATTTGTTCCAAAACGATCTTCTCCAATAATTTTGATAGAAATGACAAATTTGATACAGGCCGATAATTCTTTAAAACATTTTTATCTAATGAAGGTTTCTTGATCAATGGATGTACCACTGCGGACCGGAAGATTTCAGGAACGTGACCAGAGGACAAAGAGGTATTGATAACATGAGTAAGATGGGGTAGGACATCATCAATGCACTGAAAGAGCAAGTTAGTGGGAATGGCATCAAGTTCACATGATTTAGGGCTGCATCACAAACAAAGTTTTTTGACATAGTCTTGACTAACAGGACTAAAACAAGCCAAAGGAGGTCCACAGTAAACTTTGTCATTCAAAGGGATGTACAGGTGCAGTAGAATCTAGCTTTTCACGGATAGTGTCAATTTTTCCATTGAAAAACTCTAAGAATTTCTGAGGGAGCTCTTGAGTTTGGAAGATGGTGGGAAGGGGGGAGTAGCTGACTTTGCCTAGGAGACTATTTGTGACATTAAATAGTTGCTTGGCCGTATTACAGGCCAATATCTTTGAAGAATAGAACAAAGTTTTTGCTTGATGAACAATGTCAGTAACATGATTTCTCGCAGTTTGATATATTTCCCTGTGCACAGTCAGTCCCGTGGCGCGCCATCGCCTCTCAGCCCCCCTCCTCTCCTGCTTGGCCTCGGACAACTCGGGACCCACTGTGTTGTGCCATTGACACAGTGAGCGATCAGTGATCAAGCGCCTGCTCACTGGAGCATGCTTATCAAGCATGGCACGGAGGGCAGAAGTCAGCTGACAGGCCGATGGCTCGCTCGGTATGGCCGTGCTCAGATCAGATTTGAAAGCCTCTATATCGATAGCAGAAATTTTCCTAACTTCCTTGTAAGTCTTTGGAACGGCGGGCCTAACGATATCTAATTCACACTTCACAGCATAATGATCCGATGCTAGGTTATCGTCAACGGTTGAGGATTTGAGAAGATGATCACTGTCTCTGTAGACTACCCAGTCTACTATGTTACCCTGTTTGTTTCGTCATTTCATTCACGGACTGCTGGAGTCCGAAAGTATCTAAAATTTCTAACACCTCGGGCGCGTATCCAACTGTGGGCTTATTGAAATGGAAGTTGAAGTCGCCGATCAATAACAATGTTCCTGGAAGGTCATTTACAAATTCAAGAAAGTCTGGAAGTTCGTTGACAAACATGCTGGGCGTAAATTTGTTCTTTCTGCTGGGTACCGGTCTATAAATCCCAAAAATGTTAGTGGCAGGAGCGCTAGGTAGGGACAGTTTCAGGTGAACAAGTTCAAAGGTCCGATGCTGAAAATCAAAAGACGAGTCAAAAGAGCAATAGGGGAGCAGCTTATCCGAGATGACGAATGCGATTCCGCCCCGCAGGTCGTGGTGGGGCGGGGAAGGACTTGGTGGTATAGCCAGCTGGGGCGAGGTCACGTAGCTTTGGTTGATCGCCGCTTTCCTTGAACCACGTTTCCGTTACACAAAGAATGTCGATATCATTGGAGAGTATAAAGTCATTTACGGCAGATGGAGTACGTATAACATGGATCTCTAACAGACGTCATTCAGCCCCTTCTACACTGTCTGGCCTTCTCTCTTAGATTCAGATTTGATGCATCAAGTAGAACATTTTCTGTCTACTACTTGTTCTGTGTACTTAACAAGTTAATGCAACTGAAATCGATCACTGAGTGATTCAACGCAGTGGACAGTATAATCTTAATGCATTATATAAGTATGCATGTGTATGCATGTATATACGTGCAAATGTATGTTTGTGTAGTAAGTATATGTATATATGTATCTATGTATGTATGTATCTACACACACACACACACACACACACACACACACACACACACACACACACACATAATATATATATATATATATATATGCAACACACAACATGTGCTCGCGTGCACACACACACACACACACACACACACACACACACACACACACACACACACACACATATATATATATATATTATATATATATATATATAAAGTTAAAAATAATGCTCTCTTGCTGTCCTGAGCTCCGCACCTTGTAGAATAGACTGAAGTAAAAACCGGAGACGGTAATATACAAGAATAAAGACAACAGTCGCTTCATGTCTCAGATATATATATATATGTATATATATATATATATATATATTATGTGTGTGTGTGTGTGTGTGTGTGTGTGTGTGTGTGTGTGTGTGTGTGTAATCAAAACATTTTATATGTAAAAATATAATAGAGACTTTAATATATGAAGCTAATCATGTATAACTGATCCATTTATATGTCCCTGAAGGTGTGAGAGAGTTCGCTAGATCTGAAGAAACTAATGAAAGCGGAATTGCCAAGTTGCAGTTTTCCTTCTTGCTCGAAGAAGCCATTAAAAGATAGCTTATCTGTGTCTGGTGATCTTGTAGATATTGAAGACATAAAACCGAGGATGGACAGCCTGGCAGCCACATACATAGATAACATCATGTACGCCACGGTGAGAAATGATAATAATAATCATGAGGACAATTTTTATAGAAGGGACAGTGTTAATGATGATAATTCTTTGTCGATTAGACTGTGCAAAAGGTCCTATATATTTGAGCCGCAAGTGATCAATAACGGCAAAGGAGGTGAAAGTCTGGCAAGTCTGGTAATTTGTATGCAGAGTAAAGCCATGAAAACCAGCTGAGTGGGACAGATTTATACCCCCACAGAGGAAGTAAAGATGATCTCCTGGTTTACCTTGGAATGATGTTTAAAGACAGCACCCTTCCATACCAGAAAGACTGTTGCTAAGGTGAAAATAAGATGTTCTGGAAAAAAAAAATCATCTGAAAGTTTGCGTTTTATGTATGGGTGCGCACACACACACACACACACACACACACACACACACACACACACACACACACACACACACACACCACATCTATACCCCTAAACGGATTTGATCGATGTCAGCTATATTCATCCATCGCCTCCACTCTCCCATACGGTGCCTCAGAAGTCTTAGACTACCTTACGAGAGAGAGACAGACAGACAGACAGAGAAATAGAGACAGAGACAGAGAGACAGACAGAGAGAGGGAGAGACAGAAAGACAAAGACAGAAACACAGACCGAGACAGAGGAGAAACAGAGAAAAGCAAAGACAGGCAGGCATACCGAGAGAAAGAGAGATACAGACAGACAGACAAACACACAGACAGAAAGATATGCATAGATGACAGTTATCACATAACATGCATACTAGGTTTTTTTTTTTTAATTGTTTTAACGTGTTTGCGTAAATCAATAAAAAGACAGAGGTGTATGCTGTAAAAAAAGAAAAAAAAAAAAGAAAAAAGACAGAACATTCACCATACTGACTCAGAGAGAGAGGAGAGAGAGAGAGAGAGAGAGAGAGAGAGAGAGAGAGAGAGGACGATGGAGGGTAGGGAGTGGGGGGTTGGGGATGGGGATGGGGAGCAAGCCGAAGGGATTTGGGATGAAGGTGGTGCAAAAGGTGCTGTAAACGTGTGGCGCCGTCCAGGTCTGATACCCAGCCTCTTTCACGGGTGTAATACAGGGATTACAGTTAAGATGCATGCTCACACGCACCCACTCGGAAAAGATATATACACTTGCAGATATATACAAATATGCATATATGAACAGAGAGAGAGAGAGTGAGAGAGACAGACAGACAGACAGGTAGGCAGACGCACAGACAGACAGACAGAATGACAAACAGACTGACAGACAGACAGACAGAATGAATGACTGACAGTCAGACAGACAGACAAACAAACAAACAGACAGACAGACAACAGTTTCGCAGAATCAGAAATGTGGAATTCATGCTTCAAGACCCTGTATTCCTTGCTTAATTTCATCAGCTTTCCTTGAGTCATCGTTTCTTGGTTCTTATCACCTCTTTGTCGTGTGATTTATTTTCTGTAATAATGACATCTGAGGTTTTGTGCATTCCAAAGTGAGGCGGAGCATGCTTTCAATTTACACTACAATGGTCCTCAGCCATCATGTCATCAGTGACCTATAATGATCACAACGTTCCTGAGATGCCACAGAGACATATGAACAGCACTACTGTTGTCATTTGAGAGCCTGCCATGGCACTCCTTTGGTCAAGAGGGGATACTCTGTAGAATGTTAATCATCTCCTCAAATACTCTGGTGATGCTGGATACGGATTTTTTCTTCCCCATGACTAGCAGAGTGCTCACATCGATTAAAGAATCTCTCTCCCATGTTTTCCATCACGAAACACGAGAAGGAAGTTCAAACACTACTAAAAAAAATGTGCATTGTTGACTTGGGAGAAGAGAAAATTCCTCTCCTTAAACTACACACCAGATAGTGTTTGATGTCAAACACGTGTTCCTCACTTTAAGAAGTCACTGGTCTAACAACTCATCCATCAAGGGCAATAAAGTTCCTGCTTCATTTGTGGGGAAAAAATCTTTTTGTTTGCTTGTTTATTTCCCCCTTTTTGTTCTTAGTGTGTCATCTTCTGTGCTACTTCAAAAGCATAGCACTCGCGTCACTTGTTCTGCCTTCACATTCACGGTCACATCAAAGGTTGTCCGACTGTCGCCATGGCGCCAGCAATACACACACACACACACACACACACACACACACACACACACACACACACACACACACACACACACACAACACAACACAACACAAAGTTTACACCACATACGCATCAATGCACTTAAACCCTCCACCCTCTTTTGCCCATCACCTTTTCCAACACTCATTCCCCTTCGGCCCCATTCCTCATCCCTCCTAAAAGGCCGCACAGTGCCTCAGCACATCCATCCTAAAAGGCCATACAGTGCCTCAGCACATCCATCCTAAAGGCCATACAGTGCCTCAGCACATTTATCCTAAAGGCCATACAGTGCCTCAGCACATCCATCCTAAAAGGCCATACAGTGCCTCAGCACATTTATCCTAAAAGGCCGTACAGTGCCTCAGCACATCCATCCTAAAAGGCCGTACAGTGCCTCAGCACATCCATCCTAAAAGGCCATACAGTGCCTCAGCACATCCATCCTAAAAGGCCGTACAGTGGCTCAGCACATCCATCCTAAAAGGCCGTACAGTGCCTCAGCACATTTATCCTAAAAGGCCGTACAGTGCCTCAGCACATTTATCCTAAAAGGCCGTACAGTGCCTCAGCACATTTATCCTAAAAGGCCGTACAGTGCCTCAGCACATTTATCCTAAAAGGCCGTACAGTTCCTCAGCACATTTATCCTAAAAGGCCGTACAGTGCCTCAGCACATCCATCCTAAAAGGCCGTACAGTGCCTCAGCACATTTATCCTAAAAGGCCGTACAGTTCCTCAGCACATTTATCCTAAAAGGCCGTACAGTGCCTCAGCAGATCCATCCTAAAAGGCCGTACAGTGCCTCAGCACATCCATCCTAAAAGGCCGTACAGTGCCTCAGCACATCCATCCTAAAAGGCCGTACAGTGCCTCAGCACAT
>CM065734.1:58064392-58069392 GCA_033310375.1 Conus canariensis
TGGCCGCGGGGAATAGAAGCCTGCGTCACTGAACTGAAGCTAGTGCAGTGAAAACCCATGCTCTCCCAGTTGAGGATGAAGTACCACATAAGGCTAAGATTGAGGTCATCTAGATCCTCCCACGCATCTTGTCTACGAGCTATACAACTCCACATCTGAGCAGTATCGGAGAAAGTTTTCAAACTGCCGTCTGCATTTTATACGTAAGCAAGAAACAGTGTCTGTTTATTACGACTAAACTCTCCCATCTTCAGAGCGTGTGTTCAAGTTCCGAAAGCACCTTGTGCGTGAAACAAGAAGCAGTAATTGTTGAGTCTCTGTCGAGACAGAATGTGTGAAACCTTGTTTGTAGTTATACAGACAGAAAGGATCAGGGATAGATGCTAAAAAGGTTTTAAGTGTAGACTTATTCACATGAACAAAGTAAACATAACGTTAATGTCATGGTAGGAATGCTTTTCAGTTGGTGGGCAAAGAAAAAAAAATTCAGAGATTTTCAACTTCGTGATATTGATTTTGTTCTGGATTTTTCTCTGACCTAAGGTGTGTGGATATAAATTATGTGTGATTGACCAGCCGCCGTGGCGAAGTGGTTAGCGTCGCGGACTCCCGGCTGGGAGGTCGTGGGTTCGAATCCCATCAGAGTCATGTGGGTTTTTCTGCCTCGACCGGCTCCTACCCAGAGTTGAGTTTGCTGCGGACTCAGTTGGGAAGACTGGGACCACACAGTCGAGTTTCATCCACTTAATGGATGTGTTTCTGAGAGTGTTGCTCAAATTTCCTGACCAACACTGCAGGTGCCTGTATCTCTCGGGCCTGGTTGACGCCAGGATATATTATGAGCATGTCCAGAGGGTCATGGGTTCGAATCCCAGCCATGGCTCGTCCCAAGATGGGAAAAAAAGGGGCAGCAGAGGGACATCCGGAGTCATGAACCGGGTGTGGCCCAACCCCCCTAGAGTGTCAGGAGATAAGGGCCGAAACACTTGCTTGAAGGGGGCTTCTCTTCTGAGGACTCTCTGCTGCCACGCTCTCCACGAGTTTCTTTCTACTGATGCATGGGTAAACCATTGACTTCCGGGAATAGGCCGGAGGACGTCCGGGAAAGACCGGAGGACACTGGGAAAGACCAGAACCAAGGGCTCTGTGGGCTGGCTCCCCACTTTGCCTTAAAACATGTGGCTACTAAAAATAAAAGGAAAAGATGCTCCCAGGATTCACCGAAAGGGGGAGAGAATGATGAATCCATCGGTGCTCAACCAATCATGACTGCAAATCCCAAACGGACTATGAACATGGACCAAATGGAATATCCATGTGTCTGTGGAAAGCGTTTCGCTACCACCCGTGGCATGAAGATCCACAGAACAAAGATGGGATGTGTGAAGACTCATCTGAATGAGCAGCAGCGCACTGCATCAGCAGATAAGACGTCGGAAGACCAAGGCCAGGATTTAAACCACAGTGCCAAGGACATCCACGCTGTTGGTTCGGATGAGGAATTTGCACAGGTCCTCGATGCCAGGCGCCTGAAACTCAACCTGCCACGAGCAAACGAAACTGAAGATTGGGAGAAACTGGATGCAAAAATCGTCCAAAGACTCGATGCACTGATAGGGAAAAGCACCCTGGAACACAAACTAGCCACATATGGGGACATTGTGTATGCCACATGTAGAGACGCCTATGGAGCAAAACTACCCAAAGAGAAAACACCTCCAAAGAAATCCAGACGCCAAGAAAAGATGGACAAGATCAGGGTCCAAAAGAAAAACCTCAAGATGCAAATGAAGACCGCACTGCCAGCTGAAAAACAAGGCTTGGAAAAACTGTGGAAAGACCTGAAAGAAAAACACAGTGCCCTCAGCAAAGCGGAATCTGCGAGGAAGAGGAAGAGCAAAAAGAAGAAGACACAAGAGCGCTTCTTCAGAGACCCCTTCCAGTTTGCCAGAACACTGTTTGAGCAGCCAAAATCTGGGACCCTAAGTGTGGACAAAGGAGTTCTTGAGCAGCATCTGAGGAAAACATACTCTGACCCACAGAGCAAAGCACCACTCGACATTCAAGGTCTGGTGTGGCCAACCAACCCTGAGGAACAGTTCAATGGCAAGCCTCCAACGTTGGCGGAAATCAAGAAGGTGGTCGACAAAGCCAGAGCCAAATCATCACCAGGGCCAAACGGAATACTTTACCAGCTTTACAAGAAATGTCCCAAGGTGCTGGAGTGGCTCCACAGGCTACTGCGATCGGCTTGGAGAAACCAGAAGATCAGCGGCCAGTGGATGACGGCAGATGGTGTGTACATCCCCAAAGAGCAAAACTCAAGTGACATTAGCCAGTTCAGGCCAATATCACTACTGAACGTCGAAGGGAAAATCTTCTTCTCTGTCATGGCAGCAAGGCTGACCAAGTACCTGATGGAAAACAAGTACTTGGATGTGTCAGTCCAGAAAGGTGGCATCCCAGGCGTGGCGGGCTGTGTAGAACACGCCACAATGATCTGGGACGCAATCCAAAAAGCAAAAACAGAAAAGAGAGACCTGGACGTAGTGTGGCTTGATCTGGCAAACGCATATGGATCTGTGCCCCATGAGATGATACAGTTGGCTCTTGAGATGTACCATGTGCCAAAGAACATCCGCGACATGCTCAAGAAGTACTTCAATGGCTTCTCAATGCGGTTCTCTACCAAGGAGTACACAACAGACTGGATCAACTTGGAAGTGGGTATTGCAATGGGCTGTGCAATTTCCCCAATACTGTTCGTGCTGGCAATGGAACTCATCTTGAAAGCAGCAACAAACAACGCGAGACAAACAGACCTTGGCGATGGATACAAGATGCCTCCTCTCAAGGCCTTCATGGATGACACTACAGTGATTTCATCCAGAGAAGACGAGACACGTCATGTGCTGGAGAGGCTGGACGACATAGTTGCCTCATCCAGAATGAAGTTCAAGCCAAAGAAATCACGGAGTCTCTCACTGAGGAAAGGAAAAGTGGCCGGATCTGTGGTCTTCAGTGTTGCCAGCCAGGCCATTCCAACAGTCACAGAAGAACCAGTCAAGAGCCATGGAAGATGGTATGATGATACGCTGAAAGACACACAAAGAGCAAAAGAAACCAAGCAGATGGCGGAGGAAGGCTTGGAGACCATTGACCAGTGTGGGCTCCCTGGCAAATACAAGGTCTGGTGTCTGCAGTTCATGCTGATACCAAAGCTGCTATGGCCTCTGATGATATACGACATCTGCACCAGCATAGTGGAGGCAATGGAAGCCAAAATCAACAAGTTCACAAGGAAATGGCTTGGTGTCCCACCCTGTCTGACTGACATAGCGCTGTACTGTCGCCAAGCAAAGCTGAAACTACCCCTGAAATCCATCCTGGAGGAATACAAAGCAGGGAAGATCAGACTTCAAAGCATGCTGGAGGACTCAGGAGACAAGGTGGTAGAAGCAATTAAGCCCAGCTGAAGACAGGCAGAAAATGGAAAGTTCAAGAGGCGATGGATTCTGCAAAAGAAAGTCTCAAGATCAGAGAAATAACAGGACACACACAGACCAACAGACAGGGACTGGGGGTGACCAAAACTGAATGGTGGTCAAAGGCCAAAGGAAAAGCCAAAAGAGACATGATGATTCAGGAGATGAGAAAAGAAGAAGACCAAAAAAGACTCCAAAAAGCAGTCCAGCAGAGCCAGCAAGGGCAATGGACAACGTGGGAGAATGCACTCCAAAGAAGTCTCACTTGGAATGACATTTGGCACATGGCCCGTCTCAGGATCAGCTTCATTCTCAGATCTGCATATGACCTTCTGCCCTCAAATGCAAACCTGGTGAAGTGGGGGAAAACAGACGATCCTGCATGCCCCCTCTGCCATGAAAAACAAACAGTGGAGCATGTCCTAAGCTCATGTAAAGTAGCCCTGGCTCAAGGAAGGTACACATGGAGGCACAACCAAGTGCTCAAAGAAATTGTACAAGTAGTCTGGGCTAGTACCAACACCACAAAAGGGAAAATCAGGACTCCAAAAGCACCCGCAACATTCTTCACGGCAGGAGGCAGCAAATCATGGCCAAGAACAACAGTGCCACTCGAAACATGCAGGCAGAGTCTGCTGGACGGGGCAGATGACTGGGAGTGTACTGCAGACCTCCCAGAATGGAAGAGTCACCCAGAGATCATCAGCAAGAGTGGCATGAGACCAGACATAGTAGTCCACTCTAAGTCAACCAAGCAGCTGATCATGATCGAGCTCACGGTGCCATATGAGAACAGAATGGAGGCAGCTCAAATCTACAAGACTGAAAAGTATGCTGATCTGGCAAACAGCCTGAGGAGAGAAGGCTATCAGGTCAAAGTCCTCACTGCAGAAATTGGAGCTAGGGGGTTTGTAGGAACGTCTGCATACAGCCTCATGAAACAGCTCTCAGTTGCAGGGAAGGAAAAAACCAGAGCCCTGAAAGCAATGGCAGAAGCGGCAGAGAGGTGTTCAAGCTGGATCTGGTCAAGGAGGAACAAAAGTGAACTTCATAAGGCTTAATTTCCCTACAAATATCAGGTGTCCCTGTGGCTCAGTGGTTAAAGCGCGAGTCATTAAGTGGAAAATGAGCATGTCCAGAGGGTCATGGGTTCGAATCCCAGCCATGGCTCGTCCCAAGATGGGAAAAAAAGGGGCAGCAGAGGGACATCCGGAGTCATGAACCGGGTGTGGCCCAACCCCCCTAGAGTGTCAGGAGATAAGGGCCGAAACACTTGCTTGAAGGGGGCTTCTCTTCTGAGGACTCTCTGCTGCCACGCTCTCCACGAGTTTCTTTCTACTGAAAGGAAGCGTAGAGTACAGCCCTGTCATGTAGTCTCAGACCGAAATGGAAATCCGTAGCATCATCTTAATCATCCTCATTCTCATCGGTCAGCATAAAAAAATGTCTCAAATTCTGTGGCCCTTCATGCCCTGCTCTCATGGTGACCTCAGTTTCGATGTCCTGTCCACGTCT
>CM065734.1:58071892-58076892 GCA_033310375.1 Conus canariensis
ACCCCACTCTACAATCCTCCTTCCCCATCTCCACCACCTCCGCCACACCACCACCTCTACAATCCTCCCTTCCCCATCTCCCACCGCCACACCACCACCTCTACAATCCTCCCTTCCCCATCTCCCCACCGCCACACCACCACCTCTACAATCCTCCCTTCCCCATCTCTCCACCGCCACACCACCACCTCTACAATCCCTTCCCATCTCCCCACCGCCACACCACCACCTCTACAATCCTCCTTCCCCATCTCCCCACCGCCACACCACCACCTCTACAATCCTTCCCCATCTCCCACCGCCACACCACCACCTCTACAATCCTTCCCATCTCCCACCGCCACACCACCACCTCTACAATCCTCCCTTCCCCATCTCCCACCGCCACACCACCACCTCTACAATCCCTTCCCCATCTCCCCACCGCCACACCACCACCTCTACAATCTCCCTTCCCCATCTCCCCACCGCCACACCACCACCTCTACAATCCTCCCTTCCCCATCTCCCCACCGCCACACCACCACCTCTACAACCTCCCTTCCCCATCTCCCCACCGCCACACCACCACCTCTACAATCCTCCCTTCCCCATCTCCCCACCGCCACACCACCACCTCTACAATCCTCCCTTCCCCATCTCCCCACCGCCACACCACCACCTCTACAATCCTCCCTTCCCCATCTCACCATCCCCCACGCCACACCCACCACCTCTACAATCCTCCTTCCCATCTCCCACCGCCACACACCACCTCTACAATCCTCCCTTCCCCATCTCCCCACGCCACACCACCACCTCTACAATCCTCTTCCCCATCTCCCACCGCCACACCACCACCTCTACAATCCCCTTCCCCATCTCCCCACCGCCACACCACCACCTCTACAATCCTCCCTTCCCCATCTCCCCACCGCCACACCACCACCTCTACAATCCTTCCTTCTCCATCTCTCCACCGCCACACCACCACCTCTACAATCCTCCCTTCCCCATCTCCCCACTGGCACCAATCCTGACTCTGCATACTCATTCAAAAAATGAAAACAGAAGAAAGACAGACAGACAGAAAAAAAAAAAAGAAGAAAAACAAGAAGAAAGAAAGAAATAAGAAAGAGAGAGAGAAAAGAAAGAAAGAATGAATGAATGAAAGAAAAGGAGAAGAAAAGAAAGAAAGAAGAAAGACAAAGAAAGAAAGAAATGAAAGAAAAGAAAGAAACAAAGAAAGAAAGAAAAGAAACAATGAATGAAGAAAGGAAAGAAAGAAAAAAAGTAAGAGAAGACAAGAGAAAGAAAAAGAAAAGAAAAGAAAGAAAGAAGAAAGAAAGAAAAAGAAAAAAGAAGAAAAAGAGAAAGAAAGAAAGAAAGAAAGAAAGAAAAAAGAAACAAAGAAAGAAACGAAAAAAGAAGAAGAAGAAACGAAAGAAAACGAAAAGAAAGAAACGAAACAAAGAAAAGAAAGGGAAAGAAAAGAAAGAAAGAAAAGAACGAAAGAACAAAGAAAAAAATGAAAGGAAAAGAAAAAGAAAACACGGACAAGCTGTAGCAGTTCAAACACGAAACGATTTATTTGCCGTCTGTTGACAAAAGCTTCCAGCGAGGAAGAGCAGCACGTTTCAAAGTGGGCTATATCTAAATCGGCGTTGTGGGAAAAACCAGGGTGCAATCCATTATCAAAGATGGCCTCCAACACGGAAGGACTCTCGGGAAGACATATTATTCGCCACTCGTGACACGACTCACTTGAAAAATGATTGTGACGTCTGCCAATCTTCAGGAAGGCCTGCATGTTTTTCTCCCCTTTGTTTCTTTGTTTAATTGTTTAGTATTTTTTGAAACAAATGTTATTATGGTCGAGAATTTGCTGGTTAAATTTAAAGAATCTTCCATGCCATCAATTCTTGTCCAAGACCATCATGCATGGAATAGTGTAATAAAATGAAGTCAAAGAGATGCTCAGAAGTGTAAAATATATTTCTTTAACCTATACTTGTCTTCTATATTCTCTGAGTCAAATCATGATCTCACGTTCATGTGCATTGGGAATGTAACACAGCTGGTTCCATGTACTGGAATCGAGTTTAGAAATTTCACAATACGTGACCAGACAAGCTGCCTAATATGTAGAACAGCAACATTTTTTTTTCCGCTGTGCTGTGAACAGGACAAAACAATTCCCCATTTCATGGCAAGGGCCAAAGGAACATTTCATCCATACTGGAATGGTACTGGAGTGGGGTTGGGTATTTTTGTTTGTTGCTGTTGCTTTTTGTTTGTTTTTTTTTTGAGGGGGAAAGGGGTGGGGACTTCCATAATGGAAACCGAACAGAATGAGAGAAGAAGAAGGAGAGAGAGAGAGAGCAGCAACATTCAATCACTGTTCATTGGCCTTCAGTTTTCTTTACCATGAGCCCACACTGTGATGCTGTCAATGTCTTTATAACTGTTTTTGTTTTTCTTCTGCCTCTTCTTGTCAGATCTGTATTTGTTCTTCCCTCCTTCTTTTGTTTAGTGTCATATTTTTCTTTTTGTTTTCTTGCCGGTTTTTTCTGGTTTTTATTTCTTTTCTCTTGTATCACTTTGTTTTGATATGTTCTTGGAGTGTGTGCATGTGCCCGTGCGTGTGTGTGTGTGTGTGTGTGTGTGTGTGTGTGTGTGTGTGAGAGAGAGAGAGAGAGTACTTTGCTCTGCCTGAAGAAGACCGATAACTCAAAACGCGTCGTGTTTGTTTTGTGACTTCTTTAGTACATTCGTGTAGCAGTCAGTGACTTCACTGTTGCACTTTTGCTTCAGTTACCACCTGTAGACATCTTACTTTGAAACCAGCTTGATTCAAACTGACTGTCGTATATCCTTTATTGTTCTTTTTTTTTTTTTTTTTAGTCTGTGTAATAGTCGTGTAACATTCCGTGCTTCCGAGCCTATTCAGTCTTTCCACAAACACTTTGAAAAGGTTAGATGTCTAGTTCTTTTCTTTCTATTTTCTCACATCCATGCAAACTTTCACCAGTCTATTCATGGTCTATCATCCAAACATTTACATGAGGATGCCTAAAACATAGTCTTGAAAAAAAAAAAAAGAAAAAGAAAAAAAGCATCTCTTGTGAACTTTCTCAACCAGCGCGTCAGAAAACACACCAGACCCCATGGCTTTTCGCTCAGTCCCGCGGCTTCCAGTCATGACACTACCATTCTCTGCACTACCACAGAGATTTCCAGGCCAGTGGTTTAACTCATGCCTGCACACATACAAACGCTCAGCTTCTTCACTGCATCTCCTTCCCGTCTTCTTCAACATTTCAAACAGCAAACTACAACCATCCTGCCCATAGCCACCACCGCCAACACCCAGCTGTGTGTAGGATCTCTTCCTCATCAGCGGGTTTGAACCTCTCTCACTTGCTGTGATTCAATTACTTTTGCCGGAAAACTATGATATCAAACCGTCCACAAAGTTGTTCTGGTGTTTTCTTTCCATTCATTCAGATTTTTTTACGGTGGTTTGAACCTCTCTCACTTGCTGTAATTCAATTATTTTTGCTGGAAAACTATGATATCAAACCACCCACAAATGTGTTATTTTGATTTTGTTTTCTTTCCATTCATTCAGATTTTTACGGTGGGTTTGAAATTCTCTCACATGCTGCAATTCAATTACTTTTGCCGGAAATCTATTATATCAAACTGTCCACAAATTTGTTCTTGTGTTGTTGTTTTTTCTTTCTATTCATTCATATTTTCACAGTACCACTGGCAAAAACGACCTACCAGCAACATTGTCTAACATCCAGAAGTAACCAACCTCATGTTGTTCATAGATCCACTATGAAGCAGCTATGAAATAGTACAGCCCCATGGCCACGCAGAAAATTCTGCTGATCCTGTTGAAACCTATGGAGGACCTACTAGCAACATTTTCTAACATCCAGAAGTAACCAACCTCATGTTGTTCATAGATCCACAAGCAGCTATGAAATAGTACAGCCCTATAGACACACAGAACATTCTGCTGATCTTGTTGAAACCTATCAAGGCTGCTCGATACAAAACATTGAACGGTAACGATGCCACATCCGCAAATTCCTCATCTGCATGTCTAATTTTCCTTGGAATCGGAAAGAGACTTCTGATCAACTTTGATGTATGTGGAAAAAGAGCTATCCCTCAGGACTAATTGTGAATGATATATCCATTAACATGTCCCTTAAGAGCGGGAGAGCTCGTCCAATTTGAAGAACCCAGCACAAAAAAGAAAAAAATCAATGCCCACTGCACAATTTGAAACAGCATTGCAAAGAAACCGTCCCAGCCTGAAGAGGAAGGTATCAAAAGACGGACTCTATGGGCCTGCGTATCCTGTAGACATGAAATATGTAAAAAAAAAAAAAAGAAAAAAAAAGGGGGGGGGAGGGGGGGACGATGGAGAGACTGGCGGCCACATACATAGATAACATCACATACAGCTGCAGAGACAGAATGAGGGATGATGATGCCTCGCCATTTACACGGAAGAAAAAGCCTCCATCTTATCACCAGTGGCAACTGATCAATAAGAGGAAAGGAGGCGGAAGTCTGGGCGAGATGGGTCATTTGTATGCAGCGTAAAGCCAGGACACACAAGCCGAGTTGGACAGATTTATACCACCCGAGAGAAAGCCAAAAAAAATTGTCCTGATTTACCCTGAAAGGATCTATACAGAGAGCTCAGTTCCAGACCAGCAAGGCTGTTGCTGAGATGCAATCAAAAACATGTACTGCAAGAACGAGTCTTTTACAGATATGATGCTCATGCATACTTCCCTCTCTCCCTCTTCTCCTCTCTCTCTCTCTCCCTCCTCTCTCCTCTCTCCTCTCTCTCTCACACCTACACACACTACTCACTACCACACACACACACACACACACACACACAAAAGCACGCATGCACATGTTTACGCGCGCGCACACACACACACAACACACACAAAACACACACACACACACACACACACACACACACA
>CM065734.1:58086892-58093693 GCA_033310375.1 Conus canariensis
CAGAACTGGCGGACAACAACAACAACACGCAGAGAAGCAGAACTGGACAACAACAACAGCAACATGCAGAGAGGCAGAACTGGACAACAACGACAACAACAACACGCAGAGAGGTAGAACTGAAGGACAACAACGAGCAGAGATGCACGAGTCTTGGAAGCATCCCACAGGTAGGGTGCTGAAGTCCAGCGAAGACACAGCAAGGCGTCAGCTGCACAGTAATCTACTGATCTTAGATTCCCATGCCCCACATGGCAGAGATCACGCAGTTCAAGAGCAGGAGTTCACAGCCACCACGAGGTGTGCCACGGGCACTTTCCACCCCTCCGATCGTCTGATACGAAGAAAGGTCCAACATCACAATGAGTTTTGGCCATCACTGTGTGTTTGCCGCAAGTGGGTGTCCAACTTTACTTTTCGTTGTAATTAATACGAAAATAGCATCGACTCATGAAATCATGAATTTCTTGACAACTTTGCGAACACGATAATGATGTATACGTTACGAGCGTTGCGTGTGATACTGTACGTGCATTTGACATTGAGGAAACAAGGAATAGTCACTTACACTGATGAACTCACAGAAAAGAAAAGAATTCCGGCGGCACAGAGATATCTCTTGGCAATGGTATCTATCTGGTTGAAAACGACTTTCCATACACAAATTCTGCGTTGCTGACAACGTACAGAACACCAGAACTCTGAGACTTTGCACCAAAAAAATCCTCTGAGGCTATGATGTGTCACGGTCGTCAGAGTCCAGCAGAACCGGGGCAGATCCAAAAGAAAGAAAATTGCCGTTCATACGCACACACGCAGCATCGTATCCCCGACTGCAACGTCTTCCTCAACTGTATGCATGCCACGTTCTCTCCCCTGCTGAGGCGACTGTTCCGGAAGGCGGCGGGATATTTATGGAGACAATAAATCGTACGCCACTCTTCAGATCGTGAGACAAGTGTCAAACTGCAGGGAGATAACACGAGGAGGCTGCTGTGCGGATAGTCAGACCAAACAACGTGGCTGCTGTGTAGATAGTCACAACACAAGGTATCCGCTGCGCGGATAGTCACAACACGGAATGCTGCTGCTGTATGGATAGTCAGTCGGTGCGAGAAGTGACAGGCTGTGTCAGCCTGTACCTATTGTCAAGGTCACATCTGCTGGCTGTGACAGTGACGGACATACTGTTGACAGTTTATGATGCTTCGTTTGATGGGGGGGGGGGGGGGGGGGGGGGGGGGGGGGGGGGAGGGGAAAGAAGACAGAAAAAAGAAAAGAAAAAAAGCGATGGCGAGAGGGTGGGTGTGGTGTTATGAAGGGTGTGGGGAGAGTGGGTGAGTGTAAGGGGTAATGGAGGCAAGGAAATGTTTATGGGGAGCAGCGGGAGGGAGGTATTCAGTTCATAGGCACACATACTCGATTTCTTTTAAACCAGAAAGGCAGAAACAGTATACCATTGAGATTTAAGTCGACGTAAAGAATTCTCAAATAAGGATCTGTTCGGAAAGCAGTTCACTTCAAAAGGTCCTCATTATCATTTTTTTTTCCTCATTGAAAAAAAAAATTCCTGTCCTACAGTAATTCATTTCACCTTGCATTTGTGTGAGCGGCAAGAATGGTCATCTTTTATGTCAATATAATGTCCTTTATCATTTTCCCTTTTTCAGGACTCAGGAAAGCCTTGAGACCACAATAATCTTGTGGAAATAATATTTAATTCTTCCCGGTTAATTCCACATTATTTCTGCAGGCACGTGGAGAGAAAAAAAAAGCTGAGAAATACACTGTGTATCCCCCACTGACGATTCCAAATCCTGGAGATGAGAATTATTGAGATGTCCTCGCCAGACTATGATCACCTCGTGCACAGATCACAGGACGCTGGAGCAAGTCCCGCGCTAGAATCAGACGAGCCCCTGGACCCTCTGATAACTTTCTTCTGGAGGAAGGAGGAGAAAGATGAAGTGCTTTGGACACCTTCAAGAACAGCCACCCTGACAACACCCCTCCTGTCAGGCCCAGCAGTGCCAGAGCGACAAAGACCGGGCAGACCAAAGAAGGGAAAGGTGGGGAGGGGGGGGGGGGAGGAGAGTCTCTGGCAGTGGACAGGCTCTGTCCTTCACCCCTCTGCCAGAGGGCTGATGAGAGCTGCGGCAGATGACGAAACATTGTCAGAAAGTCATCACCAGGACCTCAACAACCCCGACCAGGGGTACCGAGATGGGCAAGGGAGGTAAGGCAAGGTAAGGTGAGGCTAGGGCAAAAGTCAGGCAAGGCAAGGAGGGGAGGTCAGGCAAGAGCGAGATAAGACAAGGCCAGTGAAAACGAAGCCAGGTAGGGGCAAGCCAAGGTGAGGCAAGGCAAGGTTTAGCTTAACGTAAGGTAAGATAAGGCAATGTGAGTCAAGGCAAGGCGAGGTAAGCTAAGGCCAGACAGGGCGAGGCACAGTGAAGTAAGGCAAGGTAAAGAAAGGTAAGATAAGGCAAGGCAAGGCAAGTTAGGCAAAAGCCCGGTGATGCAGGTAAGGTAGGTAAACTAAGGCAAGGTAAGGCAAGGTAAGGCAAGGTAAGGCAAGGTAAGGCAGGGCAAGGTAACGCAAGGCAAGGCAAGGTAAGGTAAGCCAAGGTAAGCCAAGGTAAGCCAAGGTAAGCCAAGGCATCACAAGGCAAGGTGAGGCAAGGTCGGTATTTTGCTTTTCCTCCTGTGACAGAAGGGAGAGGAAGCGAGAAGGGGTGGGGGAAACCAGAGAATCTAGAGAAGGACGAGGGGAAGGGCGTGGGTAGCTATAGCGGATTGAGGGGACGGGAGGGGCGAGGAGTAGGGGGAGGGAGGGGAGGGGCAGGGGTGTGTGATGGGGGAGGGAGTCACTGCACCAGCTGCAGTCTTGTGTGTGGGTGTGTGTGTGGGGTGTGTGTGTGTGTGTGTGTGTGTGTGTGTGTGTGTGCGTGTGTGTGTGTGCGTGTGTGTGTGTATGTGTGTGTGTTACTCTCTCTCTCTCTCTCTCTCTCTCTCTCTCTCTTCTCTCCCCCTCTCTCTCTCTCTCTCTCTCTCTCTCTCTCCTCTTTTCCACGACCATCTGCCCCTCTCCTCACCCCCCCCCCTGCTTCTCACTCTTCGATGCTTTAAACAGCTGGCTGTTCAGTAGTTTGCAGCAGTCGTTTTCTAGCATTAAACTGCAAGCTTCACTGCAGTATCTCTCTTTATTGCCCCTGTCTGTAAACCTTCATCCCCACGCCATCATCCACTCAAGGTTTTGTTGGGGGTGACGGGCAAAGGGGAAGAGGCTTGTGACATGTGAGGGGGGAGGGGAGGGGTATAGACAACACCTGGGTTCATCTGACATGAAGCTCTGTGTGTGTGTGTGTGTGGTGTGTGTGTGTGTGTGGTGTGTGTGTGTGTGTGTGTGTGCGCGTGTGTGTATGTGTGTGTGTGTGTGTGTGTGTGTGCGTTGTGTGTGGTGCGTGCGTGTGTGTGTCTATGTGTGTGTGTATGTGAGCGTGTGTGCAGGGGAGAGCGGAGTGCGTGCGCGCGCGCGCGCGCGGTGTGTGTGTGTGGTGTGTGTGTGTGTGTGTGTGTGTGTGTGTGTGTGTGTTTTGTGTGTGTGTGTGTGTTCGTCCTCGCGCACAGAGGGAAAGAGAGACAGACAGGCAGACAGACGGGACACAGACAGACAGGCAGAGGCAGAGAGAGAGAGAGAGTCTATGTGTGTGCGTGCGTCTGACAAACCGACACGCAGACATTCAGACATATAGACAAACAGACAGACGACATCCAGACAGACAGTCAGTCAGACAGACAGCTTTAGACGTCAAAACTCTATAAAAAAAAAAAAAAAAAGAAAAAAAAAAGAGAGAGAAAGAACGCTGACGTTAGCGTTTGCCTCTCCGTTGACAAGATATGGCCTGTCCCTCTCTCTCTTCTCTCTCTTGCATGTCAGCATAGTCACATCATCATCAGCTCCCAACGGTCAACAACCACACACACCACTGTGCCTGGCTCTTTCCTTTTCCTTCAATCCCAGCAACGTTCAACACGGCGGCGGGGGCCGGAATAGCTCAGTGGTAGAGCGCCGGACTCTAATCCTGGGGTTGAGGGTTCGAGTCTCCGCCGAGCCGTTTCGGTACAGGGGGATTTTTCCCTCGGAGTTAATATTGGTTCTGACTCTATTTCCCATACAGTCCTTCGAATGAGGACTATAAACCGAGGTTTTGTGTGTGAACGCACGCATGACATCTTGCACACACCGTAAAATCCCATCACCGATTTTCGGAAGAGAAGGGAAGTTTGGCCGTTGGAAATGGATGACACGTTACACATAGCATACCCGAAGCGGGGAGTATGGCTTGCCTTAATGGCGTGGTAAAAACGGTCATTACACACAATACTCCACTTCCTTCGTTGGGCAGATGGGTTTAATACTTTGCCTGTCTATCAGGGAGTGTCCGCAGGAGTATCAGCCTTGCGTACGCAGAAGAAGAAGAAGAAAGAATACGGTGACAACTCTGTTTCAGGCAATAGCATAGGACTGCATCCCCCCTCCGCTTCACCTCCCTTCAAATAAACTAGATAAAGCGATGGCGGGAAAAAAAAAAAAAACAGAAAGCCAAATATACTTCTCGAAGCAAAATTAACAGAGGCGAAAGAAAAGCCAGCCAAACTAACACACAACATCATCACAGCCTTTCCACTTTACCTTTATAGACTTCTTGCGAAAAACAGAATTGGACGCAGAAAGAATGAGGTCAACTAAAAACAAACTGGAACACAGCGAAATGATATGGAATGGTTTGAAATCAAATGAATAAAGAATAAACAGGCAAATGATATGATTGATTAAAAAAAAAAAAAAAGAAATGCAACCCACCCCTGCATCCCTCTCTGGCTGTCTGTCTGCCTGTCTGTTTGTCTGTCTGTGTGCCCGCGCGTATGTGTGTGGTGGTATTTGATAGATAGATAGATAGGTAGACAGACAGAGACATAGATAGACAGATAGACAGACAGATAGATAGATAGATAGGTAGATAGAGAGAGAGACAGCAGACAGCAGACAGAGAGTTTGCCAGACAAACAAATATATATATGCATCTTTACATCTGGTAGCGGTCTCAGTCTGATGCTAAAATGGAGATATCTGAACAGAAGAGATTTCATTACAGTTTGTCGTTTCAGACTGTACACTTGGCAGCCTTGACACGTCAATTCCGAAAAGTCGTGATTTAATCTGCAGAAACCGTACACCATGCTTTGGGTTGCAGGATCCTGAATCAGGGGCAGAAGCAGTTGTTGAACCAGTCTACGGGGGGAAAAGGAAGCAAACATGATTCAAGGGCAAACAAGTATGGTAACTTTTGCTCCCATTAGAAAACCTAACACAGAGTGATGACTCACCTGATTAGTCCGATCCAGCGGACGAAAGGCCTAGGAGCAGGCAATACAAAAAGATCTGCCTTCAAGAGGGATTACGATGGTTCCCTCATGCAGCTAGTGAAGAGTTTTTCATATTTATAATGTATTTTCTTAATTTTATGTTCCCATTTTCTTCATCTCCCCCCCCCCCCCCCCCCCCCCCTCCCTTAAGTTCAAATTCTTTGCCAAGTCATTACTGTAATGACAGAGGGGTTGTTGGCCTGCGCTTGTTTTTTCCCCCACCATTAGATTGTTCGTCTTTGTATTTGTCTGATTGTATTTCAAGTTTAAAAGGCTGTGCCAGTCTTGAATAAAAGTTACTCTGTGTTAGGTTTTCTTATGGGAGCAAAGAGTTACCCCACTTGTTTCACTGTTTATTGTTTACTGTTCCCTGCCTCATTTTATTTTCAACTATGATTCCAGGGATTAGAATGGCGTATAGCTTGCACATCAAACAAAAGTCAGATTTCATGGATAGAAGTTTCAGTGTCAGTTTCATCAAGGAGGCGTCACTGCGTGTGGACTTGTCCATATAGCTACACCACATCCGCTAAGGTTTGATACTACACTGCGCATGATTTAACCCGATGGATAAATGAATTAAATAATTAAGATGAGAGAATTTAAGAAGAGGGGTCTCGTGGCTACGACTTAGCAGATGTCTGACCTACGCATTAGCCCAACGCGCTGGTCAGACCTTGAGTACCTACCTAACATTGGTTGTGCCATTTTATCATTGTATGCGTGTGTAGTGAATCTACACATGCGTGTGTATGGATGTGTGGGCACGGGCCATGTGTGTCTGCGAGCGCATGTGTGTGTATAATGTGTGTGTGTGTGTGTGTGGTGTGTGTGTGTGTGTGGTGTGTGTGTGTGTGTGTGTGGTGTGTGTGTGTGTGTGTGTGTGTGCGCGCGCCGCGCGCGCGCGCGCGCGCGCACTTGGCAGAAGGGTATGGGTAGAAGAGAATAAACTTGGTGAGGCGTCAGTGGGTTTTAAAAGGATCACTGTTGGAGCTGATGTTTTCTCACTTTCTGTCGATATTGAGAGAAACATAGAAACAAACGAACAAACCAAAAAAGTGACAAAGAATAGCAGCTGTATGCTGTATCCATAGACCTCCAAGAAAAGTGTTGATTCATATCATAGTTTTAAGTTTCTGATCGCATGGTTGAAAAAGATCCAGTGTGAGGCTGTAAGTTGGAATCATGCGTTAACCGAATTGTACATCTGGAGTTAACTGTGGTAATAACAATGCAAGTTTGACGCTTTTTTTAAAGGGGGGGGGGGGGGGGGGGGGGGGGGGGGGGGGGGGGGGGGCGGGGGGGGGGGGGCTTCAGCTTCCCTTTTTTTTTCCCTTTTCCACCCCTTTTTGTTTTTTTGTTTTTTGTTTT
>CM065734.1:58093793-58098793 GCA_033310375.1 Conus canariensis
GGGGGGGGGGAGGGGGAGGGGGGGAGCAGTCACTATACAGTCGTCATGAGGCAACCCATCTATGGAAGCAAGCAGGACAGGAACCAGTGGCCAAGCAGATTGTGCGGAGGAAGTGGGGCTGGACTGGACACACTCTCAGGAAGCCAGCATCCAGCACCACACGCCAAGCCCTGACATGGAACCCACGGGGAAAAGGAAGAGAGGCCGACCTCGCAGCAGCTGGAGGCGAGACACTGAGGCAGAGATAAAGAGGCAGGGGACCAACTGGACAGGCATTCAGCAAGCAGCCCAGAACCGAGTGCGATGGCGGAGTATTGTCGATGGCCTATGCTCACCCTTGATCTATGGGCCTAAGTAAGTATGAGGCAACCTACAGAGGAGACTCTGCACTGCTATTGAGTCACTCGGGTGATGCTCAGTGGCGACTGTTCTGATCCAGCATACACAGGACACCACCTGATAAACCCCCTACTGACACTGTGATTGATGAGATATGGATCCAACAGACACAGGACACCACCTACTAAGCCCCTACTGATACAGTGATTGATGAGATGTGGCTTCAACAGACACAGGACACCACCTACTAAGCCCCTACTGATACAGTGATTGATGAGATGTAGATCCAACAGACACAGGACACCACCTACTAAGCCCCCTACTGATACGATGACTCATGAGATGTGGCTCCAACAGACGGCGGCATCATATCTGTCCTTTCACAGTCCCCACGAACAATCCAATACTGACAACATCGACGTGAACTGAACAAGGGCACAGACGTGGAGAGGAACTAGAAAGTAAGGTCACCACAAGAGAGAGGAGCATACAGGGCCCAGAGTCTGAGGTCACCATGAGAGAGCGGAGCTTGACGTGGGGAGGAACTAGAGAGTAAGGTCACCATGAGAGAGCGGAGGATGACGTGGGGAGGAACTAGAGAGTAAGGTCACCATGACAGAGCGGAGGATGACGTGGGGAGGAACTAGAGAGTAAGGTCACCATGACAGAGCGGAGGATGACGTGGGGAGGAACTAGACAGTAAGGTCACCATGAGAGAGCGGAGCATGACGTGGGGAGGAACTAGACAGTAAGGTCATCCGATGAGAGCGGAGCATGACGTGGGGAGGAACTAGAGAGTAAGAGTCACCATGAGAGAGCGGAGCATGACGTGGGGAGGAACTAGAGAGTAAGATCACCATGAGAGAGCGGAGCATGACGTGGAGAGGAACTAGAGAGTAAGATCACCATGAGAGAGCGGAGCATGACGTGGGGAGGAACTAGAGAGTAAGGTCACCATGAGAGAGCGGAGCATGACGTGGGGAGGAACTAGAGAGTAAGGTCACCATGAGAGAGCGGAGCATGACGTGGGGAGGAACTAGAGAGTAAGGTCACCATGAGAGAGCGGAGCATGACGTGGGGAGGAACTAGAGAGTAAGGTCACCATGAGAGAGCGGAGCATGACGTGGGGAGGAACTAGAGAGTAAGGTCATCACGAGAGAGCGGAGCATGACGTGGGGAGGAACTAGAGAGTAAGGTCACCATGAGAGAGCGGAGCATGACGTGGGGAGGAACTAGAGAGTAAGGTCACCATGAGAGAGCGGAGCATGACGTGGGGAGGAACTAGAGAGTAAGGTCACCATGAGAGAGCGGAGCATGACGTGGGGAGGAACTAGAGAGTAAGGTCGCCATGAGAGAGCGGAGCATGACGTGGGGAGGAACTAGAGAGTAAGGTCACCATGAGAGAGCGGAGCATGACGTGGGGAGGAACTAGAGAGTAAGGTCACCATGAGAGAGCGGAGCATGACGTGGGGAGGAACTAGAGAGTAAGGTCACCATGAGAGAGCGGAGCATGACGTGGGGAGGAACTAGAGAGTAAGGTCACCATGAGAGAGCGGAGCATGACGTGGGGAGGAACTAGAGAGTAAGGTCACCATGAGAGAGCGGAGCATGACGTGGGGAGGAACTAGAGAGTAAGGTCACCATGAGAGAGCGGAGCATGACGTGGGGAGGAACTAGAGAGTAAGGTCACCATGAGAGAGCGGAGCATGACGTGGGGAGGAACTAGACAGTAAGGTCACCATGAGAGAGCGGAGCATGACGTGGGGAGGAACTAGACAGTAAGGTCACCATGAGAGAGCGGAGCATGACGTGGGGAGGAACTAGACAGTAAGGTCACCATGAGAGAGCGGAGCATGACGTGGGGAGGAACTAGACAGTAAGGTCACCATGAGAGAGCGGAGCATGACGTGGGGAGGAACTAGACAGTAAGGTCACCATGAGAGAGCGGAGCATGACGTGGGGAGGAACTAGACAGTAAGGTCACCATGAGAGAGCGGAGCATGACGTGGGGAGGAACTAGACAGTAAGGTCATCACGAGAGAGCGGAGCATGACGTGGGGAGGAACTAGACAGTAAGGTCATCACGAGAGAGCGGAGCATGACGTGGGGAGGAACTAGAGAGTAAGATCACCATGAGAGAGCGGAGCATGACGTGGGGAGGAACTAGAGATAAGGTCACCATGAGAGAGCGGAGCATGACGTGGGGAGGAACTAGAGAGTAAGATCACCATGAGAGAGCGGAGCATGACGTGGGGAGGAACTAGAGAGTAAGATCACCATGAGAGAGCGGAGCATGACGTGGGGAGGAACTAGAGAGTAAGGTCACCATGAGAGAGCGGAGCATGACGTGGGGAGGAACTAGACAGTAAGGTCACCATGAGAGAGCGGAGCATGACGTGGGGAGGAACTAGAGAGTAAGGTCATCACGAGAGAGCGGAGCATGACGTGGGGAGGAACTAGAGAGTAAGGTCATCACGAGAGAGCGGAGCATGACGTGGGGAGGAACTAGAGAGTAAGGTCATCACGAGAGAGCGGAGCATGACGTGGGGAGGAACTAGACAGTAAGGTCATCACGAGAGAGCGGAGCATGACGTGGGGAGGAACTAGACAGTAAGGTCATCACGAGAGAGCGGAGCATGACGTGGGGAGGAACTAGACAGTAAGGTCATCACGAGAGAGCGGAGCATGACGTGGGGAGGAACTAGACAGTAAGGTCATCACGAGAGAGCGGAGCATGACGTGGGGAGGAACTAGACAGTAAGGTCATCACGAGAGAGCGGAGCATGACGTGGGGAGGAACTAGACAGTAAGGTCATCACGAGAGAGCGGAGCATGACGTGGGGAGGAACTAGACAGTAAGGTCATCACGAGAGAGCGGAGCATGACGTGGGGAGGAACTAGACAGTAAGGTCACCATGAGAGAGCGGAGCATGACGTGGGGAGGAACTAGAGAGTAAGGTCACCATGAGAGAGCGGAGCATGACGTGGAGAGGAACTAGACAGTAAGGTCATCACGAGAGAGCGGAGCATGACGTGGGGAGGAACTAGAGAGTAAGGTCATCACGAGAGAGCGGAGCATGACGTGGGGAGGAACTAGACAGTAAGGTCATCACGAGAGAGCGGAGCATACAGGGCCCCAGAGTCTGAGACCTTTTTCATGCTGATCGATGCGGATGAGAAGGATAAAATGATGCATGACAGGACTAGGCTCTGATCTTACTCGCAGGATACATCGTGAGTAAATCAGCCCCGGGAGATGCAAACACCTGCACAGTGTTGTTGAGGAAATTCGTGCAACACTCTCGGAGATTCATCCATTTAATGGATGAAACTCGGCCGTGTGGTTCTCTTTTGATCTGAGCCCTTAACAAACTCAGCTGTTTGTAGGAGACGATGGGGGTCTCAATAACCCCAAATACTGGCACCTAATCCGCAACATTCACCACTGCACTATGGCAACCCGTAGATTCTAGATATTCTTAAACGTAACGTGACTGCTTAGCAACATTTACGTAAACCAAACGTTGAGCAATATTACCAGTCACGACAGATAGCATTAAAATGGCGTTGGAGAGAAAACACTTCATTACTTCTTTTGTCTTGTCAGCACAAAAATTCAGTACTCCTCAAAAGAAAGCTTCCAGTGATGTTTCTCAGCATCAAACAAAGAACGTTGCGTCTCAGACGTTCAAGCACGGGGATGTATTTTGAGTGTAGTTTTGTCGGGCAAATCACGGACCAAGCTACAAGACATTAGCTAGTTTCTGACGGAGTGAGAGGAACATCTGTCTGCTGGTTGCAAAGATACTAGAACAGACCAACAGAGCGCACCAGACTGTTAATGAACAGGCTGTTTAAAAACAGAGCATACTCAAAGATCCGATTTTGACAGTATTAAGAAAACAACAACCTCAAAGCTTTTTTCAACTGATTTCCGTTAGGCTTAAGGGTTTCTCAGAACGTATAAATCATACTTCTCTTCAGACACTAATGCGGATTAGATACGGGCGATCTGAAATGAAAATATATAAATCAAGTTTCGGTGTTGAAGTTAAGGCGAATTTATCCTGCCGTATTACTTTGGAAGATGACAGGGTTTTTGTTTGTTTGTTTGTTTATTTGTGTTTTTGTTTTGTTTTTGTTTTTTGTTATATTCTGCGACCAATGAATTTTGACCTAAAGTATCTTTCATGTGACGACTTAGATAAACATAGTGTACACCACACACCGTCGAGCATTTTAATGACATTCCATGCATAACGACCTGGGATGAAGAAGTGTGGAGCGATGAAAACCGGTCATAAATGTCTGTTACTCTCTTTCCTTTTCTTTCTTTGTTTCGTTTTGATCTGCACGCACGTTAATCTTTATGTACTCGCCTCGAAATTCAGTGTACACGAATCTGATTTTTCTCATATCCACCCGTAACGTCCACAAACAGGGTGCAAGAACACGTGTCACTCAATATGTGTACGATCTCCACACGACCGAGTTTTTGTCCACTTTAAGCAAGCGTCTCAGAGAGTTGCTGCTTCTGACCAACACTGCAATCGCCTGTCTTCACGAATAGCCTATAAGTGGGTTTGATCAGAGCACGTTCGGTGGAATGGGACGTGTATAATTGTTCTGTGTTATGAGATTTTCAATTTTTTTTCATCAAA
>CM065734.1:58111293-58113793 GCA_033310375.1 Conus canariensis
AGATAATCGCGACAATGTTAAAAGTTGATAATCAGGTACAAAAAAACGGCAAACAATTTCAAAGGAGCTACTGTTTACTAATGTGTGACTGGTTTGGATATGACAGACTGTTTCAATGATTCAGGATCAGAAAGATAGGTCTTGGTTTCCCAGCGACACATTGGCAGGCCCCTTTTCTTCCCGTTGATAATTAGAGGAATCTCGTTTCAGACAGACAGAACACAGCAAAAGAAAGAGCCGCTTGTTTCGGTTTTTTAAATGCTCGATTATGTGACATCGGACTACGTGTTTCAAGTAGAGGGAAGTCTGCTTCTTCTTCTTTTCTTCTTGTTCTTGTTCTTGTTCTTGTTCTTCTTCTTCTTCTTCTTCTTCTTCTTGCTGTTGTTGCTTTTGTTGTTGTTGGTGTTGCTGTTGTTGTTGTTGTTGCTTGCTGCTGCTGCTGCTGCTGCTGCTGCTGCTGCTGCTGCTGCTCTTCTTTCTTCTTCTTCTTCTTCTTCTTCTCCTTCTTTCCTTCCACCTCCTCTTCTCACCCATCTCCTCCTCCTCCTCATTCTTCTCCTCCCTTTCTCCTCCTCATCCTCCTCCTCTTCCTTCTTCACATCCTCCTCCTCCTCTTCATCCTCCTCCTTCTCCTTCTCCTCCTCCTCCTTCTACTCCTTCTATTCCTTCTCTACCGATTCCTTCTTTCCTTCACCATTTTTTTTTCATATTATGAAAACTCCTGGTTATGTGTGCAAACCCTACTTTGCCCAAGTACCCAATCGCACTAGCCACACATCTTGTTCTCTGTCGGATAGGAACATGAGCATTTGTTGGTTCTGTGGTGAGCAAGGCCCCACTTCAGCTGTCCCGAGAGCCAGGGAACGATGACTGGATCGAACACGGAACCCATCTCCCAGACTGGCACTCTTCATCAGTGGGGAGCCGCGCCACTTCAGAAGACCAGGATGGCGTGAGGGCAATGGAAGCATCGGAGCCAGAACAGCAGCAGCAGCAGCAGCAACATCAAAGAGGCAGAAGATCAACAAAGAGGAGCAGAAACATAATTAGGGAAGAAAACACCGTCAGCTTAATGGCATCAAAGGGTAATGAGAAAATCATGTATAGCAAAGACACGACGAGGATTTGCTGGTGAATTCTGCCGCAGTTTTTAAGAGTCCGGGTTTGTTCACGTTCTCTCTCCTCTCTTTTGTTTCGTGTCTGATTTTGACAGCAGCAGCAGCAACGAAGATGATGACAACTACAGCAACAATAATACAACAGTTGAATTGAGTTCTCTCCTGCACGGATATGAATTATGAATCTTTGACCTGATAACCTGATTTGAGAAAGGTATCTGTAACGACAAATGGGAAAGTTCTTCATGCATTTTTTTTCCACACACAAATAAGCACGTAGAGCTTCAGTTTCGTATGAAAAAAAAGACTGCATTAATTTTACCTACATCTACACATACGCGCGCGCGCGCACACACACACACACACACACACCCACCACACACACACACACACCAAAGAGAAAGACAGACAGACAGAGACAGACAGACAGACAGACAGAAGCCAAACAAACAGACAGGAAGACAGACAGGCAGACAGACAGACAGACAGTCAGACAAAGAGGAGGAGGACAAATCTTCGGCTGAAATTGTATTCAACTGAAGCTGCTAGTATGTGCCAACATGCGAGCCGTACATTTACGAAGGTTTCAGCACTTGTCAAAGTTATTTTACTTCAAGACTGAAAAAAAAAGAAGCGCTGCTGACTTCTCTCCAGACGGTGACCCCACGCCGACCTGATATTGATAGCTCCACAAACCGTTGGCTCTGGGGTTGCAACCGATACTCAACGATCAACACACTTTTCAATCAGAAAAGCCCTTGACCCATTTAAAGGAGAAATTAAACAACCCCTCCATTAAAAATATCCCGGCAAATTAAGTAAATCCTTCAAGAAGCACAACAATGACATCTGAAACATAAGTATGTTTCTCACCTTAATTGCTCAACACAAGCATCTTTCAAAATGTCGATAAATCCACGTTTATAGGAAGATAAACAATTTCAGAATGCAAGGTCGCCAAAAATATTAGGTGAATTATCGGTCTGCGAACTGACGACCCCCCCCCCCCCCCCCCCACACACACACACACACACACACAAAAGAAAAAAAAATAGTTTTCTTCACCCGCATTCGTCTGGATCAACCAAATGGTTTTCTTTGCATTGTCTCTATTTGGGGTGACAAGTTCTCACGTGAATCTGAATTTTAGTTGTTTTTTTTTCACATACATGGCCAGATCAAATGTGATATAAGGCAAGATTTAATGAACATTCAAAAATTTTCTATGCAAATCATATCTTTCAGTAGTTTCTGATCTTTATGTCTTTGCCGTCTAGAATCCACCAGCCTGTGATGATAAAGACAGAAAATCTTATATCTGATTTTCCTATAATTGAACAGCCATACATCCCCAGATCACATCTGTATGGATGATGCTTTTT
>CM065734.1:58118793-58139161 GCA_033310375.1 Conus canariensis
ACTCTCACTCAAAAAAAAAAAAAAAAAAAAAAAAAAGAAAGAAAAACCCTAAAGGCAGAACTGGAGTGTGTTTATTTTGTGCAGGAAAGGAAAGGAGAGACTCCACAACTGCAGAGGCAATAAATAAGAGTGAACAGTCTGAGTCATGTTCTATTTGTGGACGAACAGGTCAGCTTTTGATCACTCTCAACAGAGACAGTCTTCCAGAGACCATACAAACAAAGCCCGCTTTAGGTGGGTTTTTTTTTTCTTTATTGTTTTTTTTTTTTTTTTTATAGTACTGATGGTAATTTGTACCCCTAGGGTCAAAATAAAGTACGGGTGAGTTGGATCTGGACTGATATGAAGCCATAAGACAGACCTGATCTGATTCTGCTCCCAAAACATATTTCTGTGTGCCTTTTTTATGCCTGGTTTGGCACGAAATGAGGAATATTGTGCATCGGGAGACCACGCATGTCAGTGACCATTATCATCCATCACACCCTGAGCAGCAACAACAAGCAGACGGGAACTTAAGAAAACGCAGACATCCGCCACACAGAATTATAAAATCCGCCAGGGGAAGTAATTGTGAGTACAGACTGAAAGAGTTACTTCCCACGTGCATTTTTTAGAACAGGATTTGGAAAATACTTAACGCGAAGTTTATATGACTTAAAAGTGTTGACATTCCATAAAAATATGTTACATTGTGGGTTATAGTTAGTAACAGTTAGCTGAAGGTACTAATGTTCAGCGAAAACTTTGTAATAATCTTCTCGAACGGATCCTGTGTCTGCTGTGTGTTCCGGATTTCAATCACGGATATTTGCACAAAAAGGTAAATGGATTCGTCGCTGCGAGAAAGACTACCGTGAATGAAAGACATGTCCCCAAAAGCTTTCGCTATGAGGACGTAAATCTCAACTATTTTCGTCGCTGCGAGCGTGGCATAGCAGCGGACGCCGAGGGAGAGGTGCCAGCTCTCCTTTGAAGAACACTGATGTTAGAGGTCAGTGTCAGGCGGCTCAGCCATCCTTCCAGGTGTACGGGTGACGGCGGGTCTAGCCTGTGTCGCCGGGGGACGGCTCCAAAAGATGTGGGGCGATGGAGTGCTGCCTGACAGCGATTACCGTGGCCTGGGATACCGTGTTCTGAGCCTTGCAGACATGGCGGCACTCCTTATGGGGTTGGGCTGAAACATTGTCCTCTCGGCCGCAGTCTGCGTTTACTCGCCGAATATTAGGGTCTCGTGCAGCGCTCCAGCGACTTTCGTCCTGCTCCCTCCTTGAGGCGGCCTCACGCGGCACAGGACCATCGCCACCCGAGCACGAAGAAAGCCGCCTGGTGGTCCTGAAGACAGCCTTTTGGTTGAGGAAAAGAGGCGAAATACACCGACGCCCATCGTCGGCCGACCAACAACCAAAACTGAACCGAAGTTCAAGAGGAACCAGAGCTCGGAGAGAGAAATATGACGGCCCCACATGCAACTCGCCCACTACTACCTGCGACAACAGTGGCCACAGAACATGTAGACCTACATCTGCAAGTGCACCGTGTCCTCAAAGGCCTCAGGCCAATAGGACGTAAAACTCACCCACGAACTGAACTGAAATGGATTCGCCTCTGGACCATATTTCATTGTTCCACAGTGTTGCCTCGGAATCGATTCAGTGGATTTGGCGTTGTCCTGCTGGACAACTAACGAACTGACGAGGGTGAAACCATGGCCTTGTTAGCGGAGGTAACAGTGGGAAGTCATACTATTAAGATTGGGAGAATCTTATAATCATGTACAGGCAGTATTTTCCATCTCTGAACAAAGATTTTGTTTGAACGAGAGAGAGAGAGAGAGAGAGAGAGAGAGAGAGAGAACCAATTAATCACTCCGCCATCCTCCCTTCAAAATATCTTCTGCGGGTTATGAATAAAACAAAACATTGGATCAAACGTTACTATCTGTAAAGCCTCGCTCAAACTAAAATTTTTAAAAGAAAAAAATACAGCAGAGAACGCTTAGATAAGGAAAGCCAAAGAAGAGAAAGGAGAGAAAACAAGAATGTACAACACACGCCGGAATCAGCAACATTCACCATGTACCCGATAAATTGAATGACGTCACCACTGACATCCGGGTAGTCCGCGACTACCTTTCCATCCTCTCTCTAACGATGTCAATCACCTGCCTTGGTCGGAACCCGGCGCTGTGCAAAATTTATTCTCTCTTTCCCCCGAGTTAATTAGGCGGCTAAGAGATGAACTCTGGGTAAACAAGACAGCTTTCGTGGGCTTCAGAAGTAAAGCTAGCGCGCTTTTGTGTGTGTGTGTGTTGTGTGTGTGTGTGTGTGTGTGTGTGTGTGTGTGTGTGTGTGTGTGTGTGCCTGCTGACGTGCGTCGGGAGTGTGTATAAGTGCGCGCGTGCGCGCGCGCGCGCGCGCGCGCGCGCGTGTATGTGTGTGTGTGTGTGTGTGTGCTCGTGTGCGTGTGTGTGTGTGTGTGTGTGTGTGTGTTCTTGCGTATGTGTGTGCGCATGCGCTCGGATGTGGGTGTGTGCGTGGTGCGAGTGTGTGTGTGTGTGTGTGCGTGTGCTCATGTGGTGTGTTTGTGCATGCGTATGTGTGTTGTGTGTGGTGGAGTGACTGTGTGTTTGTGTGTGTGTGAGTGCGTGCGTGCTCGCGCGCGCGCACGCTTTTGTGTGTGTGTGTGTGTGTGCTCGCGCGCGCGTGCGTGCGTGTGTGTGTGTGTGTGTGTGTGTGTATGTGTGTGTGTGCGTGTGTGTGTGTGGTGTGTGTGTGGTGTGTGTGTGTGTGTGTGTGCTGATTGGGAAGGAGATGGTCAGAAAGAGGTACTTCACAACCTTCCTGTGTGAATGAAATATACATATTGCCTCATGTGCTGCAAGCTGCCCGGTGGCCAGTACGGGGCCACCTATGGAATGTGGCCACTCCTGTGCGTCAGAGGAAGGAGGGAGAGTGGGCGCATTGTCTGCGGCAGTAAAGGTGAACAAGCACAGTCCGAGTCAGCACAAGCTATTCCTGGACCCAATGGGCGCAGGCAATGTCTTATTGACAGAGCCTGTCCCCCAGAGACCATACATTATATATACTTGTGGACACGGGAGACAAGGTTGTGAGATCAATCCAGCCCGAGCTGGAACACTGGCAGAAAATGGGGAAATTCAGGAGGCAGTGAATGGCGAAAGGAAAGCCCCCAACATCAGGGTCCAAGATCAACCCGACAAGCAGAGACTAGGATCTACAGAAATGAAGTGATGAACAAGGACACAGTGATGGTCAAGGACACAGTGATGGTCAAGGACACAGTGATGGTCAAGGTCAAAGGGGGAAAGCAAGGGAGACGTGGCGATGCACGAGTTAAAGACAGAAAAAGATGCCAGAAGAATCCGGCAGGCCAGCAAAACTCACGGGGAAAGGAGGGGGGGGGGGGGGGGGGGGGGCAATAGACCACGTGGAAAAGCGCACCGCAAAGAAAGAAGTCTCAACTGGCGCGCAAAGATGCATAGTGTCTACAAGAATCAGCTCTATCTTCAGGTAAGAACACGACTTCCTGATCTGGTGAAATGGGGGAATGGTGATGATGCTGTTGCCCCACTCTGTCAGGACAAACAGTGGAACATCCCTGAGCTCGTGCAAAGCAGCGCTTACCCAAGAAAGGAACAGCATGGAGACACAAACAACCAGCTGCTGAAAGAGCTCGCATATGTGGTTCGTAATCCGAGGGGAAATACCACGTCAGCAGAAGGTCCAGCAAGAACGTTTTACAGGGCAGGAGGCGCAGCTAGACAGCAAATCAGAGTTTGGAACAGCTATGGCATCAGGGATTGACTTGAAAGGAGTCGATAATCAACATTGTACAGTAGATCATCCACAAAGCAAAAATCACCTGGGAATCATTTAAAAAGAGTGGCATGAGATGGGATGCAGTACTCCACTCGGCTCCATCAAAACAAACGATTCTGCTCGTACTCACTGTACCCATTTATGAAAGTAGAATAGTTGAAGAAGATCATCTACAATGCTAACAAGTATGACAGGCTCTCCCTTTGGTTAAGATAATCTTAAGATAAGCCAAATGCTTCGCGATAGAGGCTGGAGTCAGTGGGTTTGTGGGTGCGCCTGTCTGTAGCCTCATTAAAAAAAAACCCTCACGATTTATAGTCAGAATAACCAAAATCCTAAATGAAAACATAGAAGCGGCCGGAAAAAAACCCTTTCAACTGGGTACAGTCGATAAGGAACAAAAGCTAACCTCGAAAGCTGCGTTTCCCAGTGCTTACTATGTATCCAATATCTATGTGGATGAGATATCTGTTTCTAGGCGACTTGGTCCTCAGGCGCCCGAATAACCAGGAGTTTCAGATTCAAATCACGGCAATGCATAGAGAAATAAAGTGACCAGCAGAAGGACATCTCGGAGTCATGACCTGGATGGGGCCCACTGACAGAATGGACGGAGTTCAGGCCTGAATACTTGAATGAGAGGGAAGGGGCGCTTCCTTTCTGCAGATCTGCTGTCCATCTATTCCTAGAGTTGTTTCCCACAATGTAACAAAACCTGCCGGGTTTCCAACGTGTGGATAGTAAGACTGATTCTGATGTGCCCATATCATGGCGCTGATGCGTGGAACTGTGCTGGTTTTATCTGATCGTAGATTGATAAGCGGAATTGTGCTGTTTTTATCCAAGTGAAGATTGAAAGGAGGAACTCTGCTGTTTGTATTTGGGTGCAGATTAATCGATGGAACTGTGCTGCTTTTATCTGACTGTCCATTGATCAGAGAAACTAATCTGTTTTTATCTGAGTGAAGTTTGAAAGAAGGAAATGTGCTGTTTTCATTTGGGCGGAGGTTGATTAGAGAGTCCGTGCTGTTTTTATCTGGCTGTAGATCGATCACAGAAACGACGCTGTTTGAAAGCAGGAATTGTGCTGTTTTTATCCCCATGTAAACTGATAAAAGAATTGTCTTGTTTTTATCCTGCTGAAGACTGATATGAGGAACTGTACTGGGTTTTTTTTTTTCTAGCTGTAGATTGATTTGAGGAACGGTGCTCTTTTTTCCAGCTGTAGATTGATATGAGGAACTGTGCTGGGTTTTTTTTTCAGCTGCAGAGTTATATGAGAAACTGTGCTGTCTTATTCACTTGCAGACCAATAAAAGATCTGTGATGTTTCATCTGACTGCAGACTGACAAGAACTGGCAATTCTGATACTTCATCCAATATGTTGTTGTTTGTTTGTTTGTTTTAGTTGATTGTTCAATGTGACTGATTCTGTTTTATTACCTGAGTTATGGCCGGTATCAGTCAGCTTTGCCTTTCTATTTTGCCATTGATTTCAACCATGCATGTGCATGTTTTAATACACCACATGCACATGCACGCTCACAGACACATGTGCGGGCGCATTGAAAGCCATCAAGTGAGTATTATTTTGATCATGTTTATGTCCACCATTTATGATGTTTAAAAAGGTATGTCGAGCTGAATTGCACTCATCGTATTTTGTTCGCTACAGAAGCGTTCGTTTGTATTTGTTTCTTTGAATGGTTTTATCGATTTCAGTTGTACTGCAGTTTCTGTCAGCTTTCTTCCTCTATCCACGGCCAATACAGTGGGCACAATGACAGAAACGACTGTTCTATGACAGTCAACAAGAAAAGGAGTCAGAGTTGTTTACCAATATGTCATCACAAAACACAAATCCTAAAATCTTTTACTTCTCTGTTCGTCAGTCTATCTTTCTGTCTGTATGTCTCTGTCTCTGTCTCTGTCTCTGTCTCTCTCTCTCTCTCTCTCTCTATCTCTCTCTCTCACACACACACACACACACACACACACACACACACACACACACACACACACACACACACACACACACACTCACGAATGTGTGTACATAAAAAAAAAAAGAATTAACCCTTAATCCCCTGTTGAAACAGTTGGCGCAGTCAAAGACGGAGAAACGCTGGTGGCCTACACGACAGAAAACGAGCGAACGAGGATTGTCTGGAGCCTTGTCCTCTCTCCAGATCTGTCGGCCCATGTCAGTAGCGAAGCGAGATCAACACCTGACGATCTCATCAAGTTAATTAACCTCAAGACTGCCAGGTTAATCTGCTTAATCACCGAATTCCGTGCTTACCCGACTGAACTGAGATTTTCTGGCTCCAGCGAAGAAATCCTCTTACTGAATCACGAGGGGAAAATCTGGGGAGAAAAAAAAGAAGAAGAAGAATTCCAAAGAACCTAATGCCGATTACCTGCACAATCTATACGGGGTAGAACCACACCCTGATTCTGGCACTGTGCCCGGTGCTGCTTGTCTGTTTATATGCTAAAGTCAAATGAAGGGAGGTCAAACACAATGGATCAGATGTCATACACAGAGACAATGCGCACATACAGCATGCTCATTGAGAAAAAAAAAAAACACACACACACACACTTTTCAGGATCATCATCATCATCATCATCATCATCATCATCATCATCATCATCATCATCGCCTCCACCATCACTATAATCATTATGGCCATCATCATCGTTTTCATCACCAACACCGTCAATAAAACGCCAAACAGCAAAACTGCAAACCAAGCAAGGGCGCGCGCGTACTCATGTACACACACATATACACACACGCGCGCGTACTCTCTCTCTCTCTCTCTCTCTCCTCTCTCTCTCTCTCTCTCTCTCTCTCCTCTCTCTCTCTCTCTCCTCTCTCTCTCTCTCTGTGCCCTCCCACCTCCTCCGCATCTCTACCCTCCCGCTTCCTCCTCATCTCCCCAAGCCCCGCCTTTTACTTTTAGAGACAGAACGCAAGAGGGAGACAGAAACAGGGAGAAAAAAGCACAGAGCCTAGATAGACAGACAGACAGACAGGCCGACACGAACAGATGGAGGTAGCAAAACAAGACAGAGACCGACAGAGAGAGGACTGATTGTTTTACGATTTTCAAACACACACACACACACACACACACACACACACACACACACACACACACACACACACACACACCAATCTGTATTATTTTGTATCACATTTCTAGATTTATCCCTTCTCTCATATTTTCAAAATACCTGGCACCATTATAGTCAGGCGTTTCTTTTTTTTATCTCCTAGATATGGCTCAGCTGTGGAGTTAAGTTACAGAAAAAAGGAAAAAGAAAAAAAAAAGCCGCAGCAGAAAGGTCGCTATGCCCACACTCTTCTTGGAGCAAAATGGTGACATTTGCAACCCCCCTCTCTCTCTCTCTCTCTCTCTCTCTCTCTCTCTCTCTCTCTCTCCTCTCTCTCTCTCTCTCTCTCTCTCTCTGTACTTAAAGACAACCATACACAAGACCTAAACTGATCTTTTCTTCTGACTCGAACTTTTTTTTTTTCATCATTCCTTCTTTTCTTTTTTCAAGTTTTCAGTGCGTTTCCCCCTCTCTTTTCTTTTCCTATTCATTTCCCATCCCAAAGCAATAAAACCAAAAGAGTAAAAGTTCACGACGCTATTACGTCATCTACAACCAGACGGTGGTGAATGAGAAGGAAACGAAGAGAAAGGGGAGGGGGGTGGGGGGGGGAGAGAAAACATCAAAAAAGAAAAGAAAGAAGACGACCACGGCGCCACCAGGGAGCGACACTACTTTGGCTGAAAGTTGAAAGCTGTCACAAGTCTATCATTAAAAACCTTTCATCTTCATGGATCGCCTCTTGAAATGCATCCTTCTCCCCCCCACTCCCGTGCATTCCTTCTTCTCCTGCCTCGCCCTCTTTCTGTTCCTCCCTTTCTCTCTCTCTCTCTCTCTCTTCTCCTCTCTCTCTCTCTCTCTCTCTCTCTCTCTCTCTCTCTTGTTCCCCTCTTCGGCGAGGGCTGGATGTAAAAAAGCATGAACTTGCTTATTTGTTACCCTCGATAATAAAGAATTTGTGTCTTGTCTTCTCTCTCTCTCTCTCTCTCTCTCTCTCTCTCTCTCTCTCTCTCTCTCTCCTCTCTCTCTCTCTCTCTCTCTGGCTTGCTTTCTCTGTGCCTGACAGTTGGTTTTGTTGTTTTTTTTTCTGATGGCACTGTGTGTTCAGGATATCGTGTGCTTACAAGTGTTTTGTTTGTGTGTTGTCTCTCTGTGTGACCTGGCTGGAACGCTGGACATGCTTTTATCTGGATGGACATACTCTCTGTGCTTCTCTTCCCATTATCTTATTGCCTGTGTAACTGGCTTTTTGGGGGTGGAGTGTGGAGCGTGGGGGGGAAATGAGGGCTGGAGCGGAGCGTGGAAGGACAAATGAAGGATGGGGGAAAGGGAAAAGAGGGGAGCATGGAGGGGATGGAGAGATAAATGTGGTGGTGTGTCTGTTTTACTCTGTGCATCTGCATGGGGTATATTTAACAAAGTCTTTTTTTTTCACCATATTTAGTTGTTGTTGCTTTGTTTGTGTTGAGTTCTTGGTCTGGCTTCTCTCTCTCTCTCTCTCTCTCTCTCTCTCTCTCTCTCTCTCTCTCTCCTCCTCTCTCTCTCTGTCTCTCTCTGTCTCTCTCTCTCTCCCTCTCTCTCTCTCTCTCTGTACTTGAAGACAACCACACACGACACCCAAAATGATCTCTTCCTGTCACTCAAAAGTTTTTGCCTTGTTCTTTCTTTTTTTTTTTTTCAGAAAGCTTTCATTGCGTTTCCCCCTCTCTTTTTCTTGTCCTATTCACTTGCCCTCCACACGCAGTAAACCTAAAGGTGTAAAAGTTCACGACACTATTACGTCATCAGACGGCGACCAGACGGCGGTGGAAGAGAAGGAAACAAAAAGAAAGAAACAAGAAAAGACAGAAAACATTTAAAAAAAAAAAAAAAGAAGAAGAAGACCACAGCGCCACCAGGGAGCGACGCCACTTAGGCTGAAAGTTGAAAGCTGTCGCAAGTCTATCATTAAAAACCTTTCATCTTCAAGGATCTGCCAGCCACTCGACATGCATCCTGCCCTCCCCCCCCCCCCCCCCTCCCTCCTCCCCTCCCCTTCCTGCACATTCTCTCTGTCCCTACCTCGCCCTCTTTCTGTTCCTCCTTTTTTTTTCCTTCCCTCTGTCTGTTATTGGCTCGCTTTCTCTGTGCCTGACGGTTGGATCTGTATTTATTCCCTCTCTCTCTCTCTCCTCTCTCTCTCTCTCTCTCCTCTCTCTCCTCTCTCTCTCTTCGGCGAGGGCTGGATGTCAAAAAGCATGAACTTGTTTATCTGTTACCCTCGATAATAAAGAATTTGTCTTGTCTTCTCTCTCTCTCTCTCTCTCTCTCTCTCTCTCTCTCTCTCTCTCTCTCTCTCTCTCTCTCTCTCTCTCTCAACTCAACTCAACTCGAGTTGGTTATTCTAAATGGTTTTCTGCCTGGTGATAAAAGCGGGGATTTCACTTATATCGCTCACAATGGTGCAAGTGTTATTGATTATTTTATTTCCTCCCAATCCTTAGTTCCACTGTGCCGTGAATTGAAAGTAACCCCACGGGTAGAATCAAAGCACATGCCTGTTGAATTTGTACTAATGCTTCCCAGTCCGAATCAGGAGACGGTTTCAAAAAGGTTAAAGGTAACCAAATTTAAAAAATATGCATGGGATCCAGCAAAAGAAGGTGATTTTATCGGTGTACTTCAGTCTGACGAGGTCAATTCAACCTTTAATGAAGCAATTGAATTGATTGATGTCAATTTTGAGAGTGCACTGAAGAAACTAAACGAAGGTCTGTTTATGGCTGGTCAAATAATGTGTAAAGAAACTGTCACAGGTAACATCAAGCACAGCCCATGGTTTGACTCTGAGTGCTATGTTAAACGCCGCCAGGTGAGACAAGCATTGAGAACGTACAGTCGGGTGAAAGTTAATGACAACCCCGATGCTGTTCAACTGAGACTTAACTATTCTATAATTAGAAACGAGTATAAAGACTTACTTCGAGACAAGCAGCAGTTATATAGACAGCAAGTTTTAAATACACTTAACGAAAACGCCAAAGATTCTAAGCGGTTTTGGAGCACTGTAAGGTCTTTAAAAAGTAGTTCTCATGTACCAAACACAATATCCAATGAAGAATGGTTTCAGCATTTCAAACAAGTCTTTAATGATGAGCTTATTCCTTCTGGTCCTAATTCTCAGGAACTTCAAACTGAGTATTTTCCTGTTGCTGATGGTAACGTTGATGAATTGGATGTCTGTATAACTGAAGGGGAAATTCTTGATTCAGTTAAGGCTTTAAAATCAAATAAAGCACCAGGTCCAGACGGACTAATTGGGGAATTTTATAAATATTGTACCCCCACTATTCTCTTTTTCCTTAAGAAATTTTTCAACAAACTCTTTGATTTTGGCATCTTCCCTTCTATGGGGTGCGAAGCTCTGATTCAACCTTTGCACAAAAAGGGTGATATAAACAACCCAGACAACTACAGAGGTATCTCTCTTTTAAACATTAGTTCAAAATTATATACTTACATATTAAACAAGCGTTTAACAAAATGGATTGAAGATTGTGATGTAATAAACGATGTGCAGGCTGGCTTTAGAAAGAATTATAGTACTACTGATCATATATTTACTCTTTTTTCTCTGGTACAAAAGCAACTATCTAACCACAAGAAATTATACGTTGCTTTTATTGACTTTAAAAAGGCTTTCGATTCGGTAGATAGAAACCAACTCTGGTCAATCTTAAAGAAAAAAGGTATAAACGGTAAGATGTACAATGCACTTAAAAGCATATACACAGATGTCAAAGCTAGGGTTAAAGTGGGGGGAGATTTAACTGACACTTTTATGTGTCCCCGGGGTCTGAAGCAAGGAGAAATATGCAGTCCGGTTTTATTTTCGCTATTCATCAATGAGCTTGCTGAAGAAATAATTCAATACGGTAAACATGGTATTCCCTTATTACCAGACTTCATAGAGATACTAATTATGCTTTTTGCCGACGATGTTGCACTCGTAGCATCTACCGTCATTGGTCTCCAGCAGCAACTAAATGTTTTGTGTAGCACAGCAAAAAAAACTCGATTTGATCGTAAATTTAGAAAAATCAAAAGTTATTGTGTTTAGAAATGGGGGGTATATCGCCTCAAGGGAAAGATGGTTCTACGACGGTAGGCAACTAGAAATTGTTAATCAGTATAAATATTTAGGTGTTATCTTTTCCACGGGTCTTTCTTTTTCCCATTGCCTTGAGGATTTAGCATCCAAGGCAAAACGTCAAGTCATCAATATTATAAAACTACTGTGGAAGTTTCAAAGTCTTTCCCCGAAATTGTTCTTTAAACTTTTCGACTGTCAAGTCCAGCCAATGCTTAGCTATGGTGCCGAAGTATGGGGTTTGACTGCAAACAACTCAATTATTGAAAAAGTACATTTGTTTGCACTCAAGAGATTCTTAAATGTTTCCATAAAAACACCCAGCGCCTTAGTCTACGGAGAAACTGGTCGGTATCCACTCTATATAAACAATTATACTAAATGTATCAAGTATTGGTTACGTGTCGTTAATATGCCGGACAATCGCCTTCCTAAGAAAGCTTACATCACGTTATATGATTTGCATCATCGAGGCAAGAACAACTGGGTTTCATCAGTTTGCTCTACGTTAAATCGCTATGGCTTTGGGTATGTATGGGAAAACCAGAACGTTTACAATGTCAAAGGTTTTCTCTTAGAATTTAGAAATCGGTTGATTGATTGTCATCTTCAAGAATGGTACACCCGAATGGATGCTAGTGATCGCTTTTCCTTCTATTCTTCCTTTAAGCAATTTAGACAAATACCGAATTATCTGTTTACGGTAAGTAATTTGAACAATCGTAAAAATCTCATAAGATTCAGGTTAGGCGTATCTTGTTTAAATACTCACAAACTGCGGCATTCGAGTGTTCCCCGAGAGGCACTCTGCTGTCCTTTTTGTCCAAGTCAGTTGGAATCTGAATATCACTTTTTTATTGTATGCCCTAAATATAAAGATGTTCGAGAGCATTTCATACCCACTAAATATTATGCAAGAGCGTCGGCTTTCAAGATGTCATTATTACTTGCCAATGATAAAATGGCTAAAGATGTTGCTGCTTTCATAACTAGAGCTTTTGAAATCAGATGCAAAAAAACGAATGGGACGTAAAGTTCATATATTTTTATGTATAATTCGGGGTACTTTTTCCCCTTTAAAAGCAAAAGAGCTTGTATATGAGAGTGTATGCGTGCGAGTGTGTGTGTGTGTGTGTGTGTGTGTGTGTGTGTGTGTGTGTGTGTGTGTGTGTGTGTGTGTGTGTCAAGTGTGTGTGTGTGTGTGTGTGTGTGTGTGTGTGTGTGTGTGTGTGTGTGTGTGTGTGTGTGATCATGAATAGGTTTACAGGTGTTTAGGCAACTACAAATGAATGTAACCTCTGTGAGATTTGTAAATGATATGCCCTAATCTATATTGGTACGTATTTTGATCATTATGTATACATCCATGACTGAGGAAGAATGTGAAAGTATCTACTTGGCCGAGAAAATGCATGTATACTTGCAAGGTGGTGTTGTTGTTACATTTGCCTTTTCCACAATGTTGTTGTTTTTCCCCCCATCCCAATGTCCCCATTGACACGGGCACGAGGCCTAGTTCAATTAAAATATTTGTCATTGTCATTGTCATTGTCATTGTCTCTCTCTCTCTCTCTCTCTCTCTCTCTCTCTCTCTCTCTCTCTCTCTCTCTCTCCTCTCTCCTCCTCTCTCTCTCTCTCTCTCTCTCTGTGCCTGACAGTTGAATTTTTTTTTCTGATGGCACTGTGTGTCCAGGATATCGTGTGCTTACAAGTGTTTGGTTTGTTAGTTGTCACCCTGTGTGATCTGCTGGACCGCTGGACACGCTTTTACCTTGGTGAACATTCTTCTCTCTGTTTTTTCCCCATAATCTTATTGCCTGTGTAACTGGCTTTTGGGGTGGAGCATGGGAGGGGGGGGGGGGGAATGAAGGCTGGAGAGGAGCATGGAAGGACAAAATGAAGGTTGGGGGAAAAGGGGAAAAGAGGAAAGCATGAGGGGAGGAGAGAGATAGATGCAGTGGGATGTCTGTTTTATTCTTTGTATATGCGTGGATACACAAAGTAACAATTACACCATAGTAAATATTTGTTTGTTTGTTTGTGGTGAGGTTTTGGCTCTGGCTGTGATCTCTCTCTCTCTCCTCTCTCTCTCTCTCTCTCTCTCTCCTCTCTCTCTCTCTCTCTCTCTCTCTCTCTCTCTGTCCCCTTCATTTTTCTTCATGCTATGTTCCTTATATATTTCGTTCTATAACTCTGCTGCTTTCTCGTTTTTTCCCCACAAAGCTATACAACCATAGGGCCAGTCAACACAGGAACTTTCCCCACAAAGCTATACAACCACAGGGCCAGTCAACACAGGAACTTTCCCCACAAAGCTATACAACCACAGGGCCAGTCAACACAGGAACTTTCCCCACAAAGCTATACAACCATAGGGCCAGTCAACACAGGAACTTTCCCCACAAAGCTATACAACCACAGGGCCAGTCAACACAGGAACTTTCCCCACAAAGCTATACAACCATAGGGCCAGTCAACACAGGAACTTTCCCCACAAAGCTATACAACCATAGGGCCAGTCAACACAGGAACGGGAAAGACAGAGAGAAGACAGGAAGACACAAAACCAGGAAGAAAAGAAAAAAGAAGCGTGACCAGGGAGCAACACCACTTTGGCTAAAATCCGAAAACTATCCCAAGTCTATCATTGAAACGGTTGATATTCATAGAACGCCCCCCCCCCCCCCCCACCACACACACACACCTCTTCTCATCCCCCCTCATCCTGGTCTTAAAGCCAAACTCATCTTTAAAGCACACAGGTTCCAGCACCGCACACCTCTCTTTGAAAAGCTCCACTGGCTTCCAGCTGAACAGAGAAGAATATACAAAACCTCCTGTCTTTGCTTCCAATTCATTACCGGAACTGCACGCCAATAACTTTCTGAAGTTCTGTATATTCCTGTTACGTCAATGTCTCTTCGTTCTTCTGCTGATGACAGAATCTTTTGCGTAACAAAAGTTCAAAGAGGAGTATATGGGGGAAGAGCTTTTGGTCTTTCCACTGCAAACACATGGAACTCGCTGTCGGTTTCTGTCCACCACAGTCCCTCACTCCCATCCTCCACCACAGTCCCTCACTCTCCTTCTCCAAAACTAATCTGAAAGCCCTTCTTTTCAAGCCGTCTTTTCCCTGATGCGATCCTCGTTGATGTGCATCTTTATAGTTGTGTGTGTGTGTGTGTGTGTGTGTGTGTGTGTGTGTGTGTGTGCGTGCGTGCGTGCGTGCGTGCGTGCGTGCGTGTGTGTGTGTGTGTGTGTGCGTGTGTGTGTGTGTGTGTGTGTGTGTGTGTGTGTGTGTGTGTGTGTGTGTGTGTGTGTGTGTGTACTGTACCCATGTGTGTAATGTGAGTTTGATCATGGGCATGTGCATGCCTGGGTAGGGAAGGAGAGAGAGAACACATGTGTGCATGTGAAAAAGAATTGTTGTATACGTTTGTGTGTTTTCTATTGATATCAATAGTTTTGAGATTTTGGAAAGCGCACTAAAAGTGTCCAGTCACAAATAGTAGTAGTAGTAGTAGTAGTAGTAGTAGTAGTAGTAGTAGTAGTACTACACTACTACTACTACTACTACTACTACTATTATTATTACTATCATTACTATATCTATTATTGTTGTTGCCGCTGTTATTTTGTTATTGTCGTTATTATTATTATTATTATTATTATTGTGAGGCAGAAAGGAAAGTTAACAAAAAATTGAAGGGGGGGGGGGGGGGGGGGGGGGGTTGAGAAAATCCACTATGCTACCAGAGAGCGAAACCACGTCGGCTGTAATTTGAACGTTTGAGAGTTACAGAATGCTGGCCACTGAAAATGCATCTCTCGTCTCCTCTCTTCCACCAACTGTTCATATCCCTTTCATCTCCCCTTTTCTCCCCCCCTCCCCCCCCCCCCCCCCCCCCCCCCCGGCCGACACGCTTTCTTTGTGCCCGACAACTGCTTTTCTTGTTCATGGCTCTGTGTCATGGAGAGCATGTGCTAACAAGTGCGATGTTTCTTTTTTGTTTGGCTGGTTGTTTGTTTCTGTGTGGGACGGTGGAACGCTGGACACACTTCATCTTGATGGACATTCATCTTACTTTCGTTCTTCCTGTAATTTCATTGCCTTGTAAGTGCTTTGGGGGGGGGGAGGGGGGCTGGAGAATTATTGGGAGGATGGTGGTGGGGTGGTGGGGGATACGAAGGCTGGAGAAAGCGGGATGGAGGGGAGAGAGTGTGGAGAGGAAGGGAGACAGGGGGAGATAGTCGTCAGCACTGGGTTTCCTGTATCTTCTATGTATCTGCATGTCCATCTTTTGCAATGATATTAAGACACAAGCGGAGCCATTTTTCTATGGGAAGGGGAGGGATTGGCTATGTTTTCTCTCTCTCTCTCTCTCTCTCTCTCTCTCTCTCTCTCTCTCTCTCTCTCTCCTCTCTCTCTCTCTCTCTCTCTCTCTCTCTGACACTATATACAGAGACAATTATACAAAACACACAGATTGATATCCTCATTCCATTCTGTATCTTTTGATGGGTTTTATTTGTTTGTGTGCTTGTTGTTTTTTTTTTAACACCTCATCATGATCTTTGCAAACACCATCCTCCTCCCCTCTGTCTGTTTTCTCTTCATGTCTGTGAGTCTGATTATTCGATGTTCCTCATCAAACAAAGCCAGTAACACTGTTATGTCCTGTAGGACAAGCCAGCAGAGGAATAAAATAAAGCAGAGAAAAAGAAAGAAAGAAAAAAACAAAACGACACAACACAACATGGCGCCACCAGGGAGCGACACTGCTTGTGGTTCCAAGTTGAAAGCTGTCACAGATCTACTGTTGATACGCTTCGTCATCATAGACCGCATGCAACTTGAAATGCTTCTCTTTTCACCTCCCCCCCCCCCTCCCCACCCCCCACCTATCTCCGTCCCATCCTGCACTTCTCACCCTGCCTCCAAAAATACATCTCTTTTTACCTCCCTTTCCCCCAACTCCCGTCCCTCTCACCCCCACCTCCTACTCTCCATGTTCCTCCAGTCTTCCTTCCATGGTTCCCTGACTGGCACCCTCCCTCTGTGCCTGACAAACCCTATGTCTGTGGCACTGTGTCCTGGACAGGTCTTGCTGAGAAGTGGTTTGTTGGCTTGTCGTCTCGCTGCTGTATATATTGTGGCGGTAATGCTGGGCACAGTTTCAGCTTGAAGGACGTACATATTTTTTTGGTTCCTTTTTCTTCCATTACTTCATCGTTATGTAACTGTCTTCTGGGGGACGGGGGTGGACAGGACAGTTAAAGGTTGTAGGTCAGGATGTAGGTAGATGGGGGGGGGGGGGGGGGGGGGGGGGGGGGGGGGGGGGGGGGGGGGAGAGAAGGGAGGTGAGAGAAGGGGGCAGGGTGGGAACAGAGGGGTGTCTTTGTCTTTGACTCTGCGTGTATATCTCTTTCAAAATGACAGTGATGCCTCATAGCATTGGGGTTTTTTGTATTGTTTTGTTTTCCAGAGTGGTGGGAGGTTGGCCATCGCCTGTCTCTGTCTTTTTCTCTGTATCTGTGTTTCGTCGTCTGTCCCCCCCCCCCCCCCCCCCCCCACCCTCCTCTGTGTATCTGTCTCTGTCCCTCTGTCTGTCTGTCTGTCTGTCTGTCTGTCTGTCTGTCCTCTCTCTCTCTCTCTCTCTCTCCTCTCCTCTCTCTCTCTCTCCAGTCAAATCCACCCAGATACAACCATACACAAACACATATCTTCCTCTCACTCCCTCTCTTTTTCCCCTGTCCAATCTGTCTGTCATTCTACTTATTGGTTTTACCTGCACAAAGCGATAATCAACCCGAAAGCATAAATGTTCACTTCACTAGTTTGGCATATAGCACCACCCCTATGAAAAACAAACAAAACAAAAAAAAAAGAAAGAAAAACAGGAAATTGCGCCACCAGTGGGCAACCCCACGTTGATTGAAAGTTGAAAGCTGTCCCGAGCCTATTGTTGGAACACATGATCGTCATAAAAACGCCAAATCTTTGAAATCTCTCTCTCTCTCTCTCTCCTCTCTCTCTCTCTCTCTCCTCTCTCTCCTCTCTCTCGTCTCTCTCTCCTCTCTCTCTCTCTCTCTCTCTCTCTCTCTCCTCACCTCCCTTTTTTTCCCGTTTTCCGTCCATTTTCCTCTCTCTCTCTCTCTCTCTCTCTCTCTCCCTTCTCTCTCTCCTCTCTCTCTCCCTCTCTCTCTCACTTAATGCCACGTTTTCTGTGTACATGACTATTTTTATGGCCTTATTCATGGAGAGATTGTGCTTACATGCGTTTTATTTGTTCTCTCTGTGATATGCTGGCACATTCGACACGTTTTTTGTTTTTTTTAATATGAATGGACATCATTCTATACTTCTTTATTCCATTATATCTCAATGACATTACTACACCATAAAGTTTTTTTTTTCTTTGGAGCGGCGCCTGACTGAACCTCTCTCTCTCTCTCTCTCTCTCTCTCTCTCTCTCTCTCTCTCTCTCTCTCTCTCTCTCTCTCTCTCTCTCTCTCATGCATATTTTGCAATCTCCTGTACCCACACACAGCCTCACACAACACAGTTTATTCTAAACCCCTGTGTGTGTTTTTTGTTTTTTTTTCCTTCGCTCTTTTCTTTTCACTTCATCGCCTTTTGTCCCTGCTTTCTTTTCCTTTTCTGTCTTTAAACTCTCCGTATTCAGTTTTCCCTACAAAGTGATAAACCAAACCAGATGTATAAAGGTTCATGACATCATCTCATATAAAAGGTCATGACACCGTCCTAAACCCTGCAAGTGGTAAAGGAAGGGACAACGGGGGGAAAGAAAGAAAGAAAGAAAGAAAGAAAGAAAAAAAGAAAGAAGGAAAGGAAATGACAGAGGCAAAAAGACATTACTATGGCAACATGGGGAGCGACGCCACTTAGCTGAAATTTGAAAGCTGTCCCAAGTCTATCACTGAAACATTGGATCTTTATAGAATGCCAGCTACTACAAATGCATCTCTCTTCTTCCCACATTCTCCCGCTCCGTATTCCATCCATTTTCCTTCATCTTTCTCCCTCACTGATACGCTCTCTCTGTGCCTGACAATTGGTTTCCCCCTTTTTTATGGTACTGCGTTCTGGAGGGCCTGTGCTAACAAGTGCTATGTTTGTGTGTTGTCTCTCTATGGGATATGTCTGGAATCCCAGACAGTCTTTCATCTTGATGGACATTCATCTCACTTTCTTTCTTCTATAATCTGGTTGCCTTGTAGCTACACTTAGTGTGGGCATGGGGGGGGGGGGGGGGGGGAGCGTGGAGAGAGAGGGGCAAAAGAAGGAGGAAGGTGAGGCAGGGAAAACAGGGGAAGGGGGGGGGGGAGGATCAGGAGTGAGGAGGGCGAGGGGAAGAGGGAAAAAGATACATTCAGTGAGGGGGGAGGGGGTGTCTTTGCTCTTTGTATTTACGTGTGTTTCTCAATGATGCCAGTATACGATAGAGTTGATTTTCTGTGGGATGGTGAGGGACTGGCTCCTCTCTCTCTCTCTCTCTCTCTCTCTCTCTCTCTCTCTCTCTCTCTCTCTCTCTCTCTCTCTCTCTCTCTCTCTCTCCAAAGTCATCTGCGCCTTAAATGTTAATGGATGAACAGCTCATCAACTTTTAATGCATTTGTGAAGATATGTGTGTTTGTTACTATTTTTGTAAGTCTTAGTCGCTAGCTAGGCTTAGTTAGTCCCTTAGCGGGGCAAGGGCCGGATGAAAAAAAAAGCATGTGTTTGCTTATCTGTTACCCTTGGAAATAAAGATTATCATCATCATCATCATCGTCATCATCATCATCATCATCTCTCTCTCTCTCTCTCTCTCTCTCTCCTCTCTCTCTCTCATCTCTCTCTCTCTCTCTCTCTCTCTCTCTCTCTCTCTCTCTCTCTCTGTCCTCATGCTCTACCAATTCCTCTTTGCCTCATACTGCATTCAGAGACAATCATACGCAACACACAGATTGATCTCCCCATCCTCTCTCCTCTCCTCTCTCTCTCTCTCTCTCTCTCTCTCTTCTCTCCTCTCTTCTCTTCTCCTCTCTCCATTCTCCTCATACTGCATTCAGAGACTCCATCTCACTCCTTCTCTCCCATCCTCCTCTCTCTCTCTCTACTTCTCATTTTCTCACTCATACGATCGGCAACTACCACACAGATTGATCTCCCCATCTCTCCTCTCTCTCTCTCTCTCTCTCTCTCTCTCTCTCTCTCTCTCTCTCTCTCTACCAATTCCTCTTTGCCTCATACTGCATTCAGAGACAACCATACGCAACACACAGATTGATCTCCCCATCCTCTCTCTCTCTCTCTCTCTCTCTCCTCTCTCTTCTCTCTCTCTCTCTCTCTCTCTCTCCTTACCAATTCCTCTTTGCCTCATACTGCATTCAGAGACAACCATACGCAACACACAGATTGATCTCCCCATTCCTCTCTCTCTCTCTCTCTCTCTCTCTCTCTCTCCTCTCTCTCTCTTCCTACCAATTCCTCTTTGCCTCATACTGCATTCAGAGACAACCATACGCAACACACAGATTGATCTCCCCATCCTTCCTCTCTCTCTCTCTCTCTCTCTCTCTCTCTCTCTCTCTCTCTCTCTCTCTCTCTACCAATTCCTCTTTGCCTCATACTGCATTCAGAGACAACCATACGCAACACACAGATTGATCTCCCCATCCTCTCTCTCTCTCTCTCTCTCTCTCTCTCTCTCTCTCTTCTCTCTCTCCTCTCTCTACCAATTCCTCTTTGCCTCATACTGCATTCAGAGACAACCATACGCAACACACAGATTGATCTCCCCATCTTCCTCTCTCTCTCTCTCTCTCTCTCTCGATCTCTCTCTCTCTCTCTCTCTATCTCAATTCTCTTTGCCTTTATTACTGCATTCAGAGCAACCATATCCAACACACAGATTGATCTCCCCATCCTCTCCTCTCTCTCTCTTTTGACTTTTTTTTCTGTATCATTCCTTTCTTTCATGTTTCTTGCGTGTTTGCATCCCCCTATCCACCTCCCCTTCCCCCCACAAACAACCTTCCCCCCCCCCCTTTCTTTCATGTCTCTGACTACAACTTATTCAATTTCCCCAACAAAACAAAGCTTGCCACACTATTACCCATGTAGACCTAGCAGACAGAGACAAGGGAAGAAGAAAAAGAGCGAACAAGAAAATAAAGTTCAAAAACACGGCGCCACCAGGGAGCGACACCACTTTGGGCTGCAAGTTGAAAGCTGTCACAGGTCCGCTGTTGAAACACTTCATCATC
>CM065734.1:58139261-58161761 GCA_033310375.1 Conus canariensis
TTCGCTAACATTTATTTAAGATTTGTTTAGATTTCCGCCTGCAGTCCTCTCGCTTTGCAACTATACCTTTGGAAGGTTGTGCGGATGTTGGAAAGGGTGAAGAGGTCGGGGTGTGTGTGTGTGTGTGTGTGTGTGTGTGTGTGTGTGTGTGTGTGTGTGTGTGTGTGTGTGTGTGTGTGTGTTGGGGGGTGGGGGGTGGGAGGGTCATGTAAGAGTTTGGAGAGGACGGAGCGAGGAAGGAAGAGGGAGAGATGGATGCAGTACGGTTTTGTTTGTATGTTTGTTTTGTGTCTGCATGTATATTTTGTACATTTCTGGGGTGTTGAAGGACTAACATGCTTTGTGTCTATCTGTCTGTCTGTCTGTCTGTCTACCTCTCTCTCTCTCTCCCTCTGCCTCTCTCTCCCTCTCTCTCTCCCTCCCTCCCTCCCTCCTCTCTCTCTCTCTCTCTCCTCTCTCTCTCTCTCTCTTTTTTAAAATAATTCCATGTCTAATTTTTGTTCTAGCCACTTTTACATGCTTCTTCTATTGCCTCATTTTACATTGTTGACCCTCCTCAGGGCGAGGACTGGATGTCATTATTTTGCATTGTTGACCCTACTCAGGGCGAGGACTGGATGTCATTATTTTGCATTGTTGACCCTGCTCAGGGCGAGGACTGGATGTCATTATTTTGCATTGTTGACCCTACTCAGGGCGAGGACTGGATGTAAAAAAGCACATCAGTGCTTATCTATTATCCTCGTTAATAAAGAATTTTGTCTTGTCTTGTCTTGTCTTGTCTCTCTGTCTCTCTGTCCTCTGTCTCTCTCTCTCTCTCTCTCTCTCTCTCTCTCTCTCTCTCTCTCTCTCTCTCTCCATTGCATTTTGTGCCCGGAGACAACCGTACAAAACACACGGGATTGATCTCTTCCTCTCACTTTCTATCTTCATTCTTTTCTTCTTGTCTTGAACTTGTGCTCAATCAGTGTCTCCCTGATGCAATAAATCCAACAATGTACAAGTTCACAATACTGTTACACCGTGTACGGCCGGGTCAGTGGTGAAAGAAAGAAAGAAAGAGGAGACAGACAGACAGACAGAAAAAAAAGAAAGAAAGAAAACACAGACAGACAGGAAGACAGAAAGGAAGAAAGAAAGGAAGAAAAAAAGAACAGACAGACATACAGACAGATAGACAGAAAGAAAGGAAGGCAGAAAGAAAGGAAGGAAGAAAGAAAGAAAGAAAGGAACGAAGGAAGGAAAGAAGGAAGAAAGAAAGAAAGACAAACAGACAGAAAAAAAAGACTGATCGAAAGAGAAGGAAGAAGGGCAGTTAGACAGACAGACAGACAGATAGATGGACAGACAGACAGGCAGACAGACAGAAATAAACTATGAAAGTAAGAAAAAGGTAAAAAAAGAAAAAAAAAATAGCCCCTAGATATGCTTCTTTTTCTGCTTCCCCCTGCCCCTCGGTCTGTTCCCCCCATCTTCCTTTCCTCCTCTCCCTCACTGGCACCCACCCTGTGTATCTGACAGTCCGTTGATGGCACTGGTATGGATCACACGTCACACATAGCATGCACCTTCCCCGAAGATGGGGTGTGGCTGCCTTAATGGCGGGATGAAAAAAAAAAACGGTCATACACACAGAACTCCACTCCCTTTGTTGAGCAGATGGGATTAATACCTGCCTGTCTATACAGGGAGTGTCCACAGGAGTATCAGCCTGCGTACGCAGACGACGACGACGACGACGAAGAAGAAGAAGTAAGTATAGTAGTAGTAGTAGTAGTAGTAGTAGTAGTAGTAGTAGTAGTAGTAGTAGGTAGTAGTAGTAGTGTTGTTGTTGTAGTACTTCAGATTTACGTCTGTTCACATCTGTAATATTAGACGAAGAGAGAGAGACAGACAGACAGACAGACAGACAGACAGACAGACAGACAGACAACTCAACTCAACTCAACTCAACTCAACTCAACCATCAACTCAACTCAACTCTACTCAACTCAACTCAAATGATTTAATTGCAAAGGCCACCGACCTATCTGCAATGAGGTCAAAAACAAAAGCAGAACACACGCGCGCTCGGCGCATATACTGAAAATTATGAAAGAAAATATTTGCATAACAAAAATGTATGTTCTTCCTGAAATTACTCTGGCATTTGTGTGTTTACTGATAGCGGTTCTTCTCTTTGTTTCATTGCTTTGCTACAGCTGCAGAGCGAATTAAATTTTCTTTTCATTTTGCAGTAAAAGAAGCAATGATACTTGATGAACATCTCTAGTATGAGGCAAAATGTATTTAGAGAGAGAGAGAGAGAGAGACAGAGAGAGAGAGAGAGATGCATAAATGTCTGTGGCTATGTAAGTGTATGCATAATGTGTTTATCTAAGGGCATATCGATGTCCCTCTAAACATCCTACAACATACCTGCAGATAATCTGAAAGTATATGCTTAACTGAGTTACAAATTAAACAAACAAACAAAAAACCAAACATTGAGGGCAAACTTTAAATCTGAAAAGACATCACACACAGACATGCCTGATAAAGGTGGTAAATGAGGTTGAAGAGGTAAACAGTCAAACAGCAGATGCTTGCTGGTTATTCTTCGTTCTCCACAAATACGTTTTGCTTCGTTTGTATATTTCGTTTTTAAAGGCATCAAGTTTTAATTTATAATTTGATGGCACTGTGTCGTGGAGGAGATGTGCCCTTCCTTATTTCTTCTTCTGCGTACGCAGTCTGAAACTCCTGCGGACACTCCCTGTACAGACAGGCAAGGATTAATCCCATCTACCCAACAAAGTGAGTGGAGTTTTGTGTGTATGACTGTTTTTTATCCCGCCATTAAGGCAGCCACACTCCATCTTCGGGGAAGGTGTATGCTATGTGTAACGTGTGCGTTCACACACGGAACCTCGGTTTATAGTCTCATTCGAAGGACTGTATGGGAAATGGAGTCAGAACCAATGTTAACTCCGAGGGGAAAATCCCCCTGTACCGAAACGGCCCGGCGGAGATTCGAACCCGCAACCCTTGGATTACGAGTCCGGCGCTCTACCAACTGAGCTATTCCGGCCCCCGCCCTCCTTACAAAGTGCTAGGTTTGTGTGTTCTGTTGTCTCTCGGTGCGACAGGGATTGTGAACGCCAGACATGCGTTTCCTTTAGACAGACATTCCCTTTATTTTTTGTAATCTCTGTTCCATCATGGCATTGCCGTGGCACTGCTCTGTGGCTTGAAAGGTATAAGGAGTCTGAAGGATGAAGGTGATGGGCAGCTGAAAGTGGGATGCGGAACTGGGAGGCGGGGGTGGGGGGTGAGGTGGGGTGGGGTGGGAGGGGAGAACGGCAACGATGGGAAGGGGAAGAAGAGATGAAAGCACAGGAGGGCGTTCTTTTGGGTTCTCTTGTATTTACGTGGATCTATCTTTCCAAATGACGTAGCTTTCAGTTTTCTTAGGAGTACTGGGCTCTCTCTCTCTCTCTCTCTCTCTCTCTCTCTCTCTCTCTCTCTCTCTCTCTCACACACAACACACACACACCACACACACACACACACACACACACACACACACACACACACACATGGTGGAGAATGCAGACGGAAGGGAGGGGGGGGGGGGGAGGTCGGGATAAAGGTGGGGTGAAAATGACAATTTTTTACGATCAAGAGATCAAAAGGATAGGCATGGCCATCTATAACAGCTGTTTGTTGCTGTTGTGTTGTTGTTGTTGTTGTTGTTGTTGTTGTTTGTTGTTGTTGTTTTCAATTTAAAGCTGAAAACATATATCCCAAACATCACAGGCGTTCCGTTTATGAATTCTATTTCATCATTGAAGGGTGCTTTTTTTTCTTACAGAGACTTTTAGTAATTGATCGTTTATTTTTTCTGGTATTTTCACCACTCATTTCGTAACGTTTCATGCTGTGACAACAACCAAATCAAATTCTTGTGTTAGTACATTTTTTTTTGTTTTTGTTTTTCCTCTTGAAATGCAGCCCTCCTCTTCCTCCAACTCCCCTTTTCCATGCCCCCCTCCCCCCCCCCCCCCCCTTTGTTTTTTTATCCTTCCTTCTCTCCCTTCCTGGCATGCGTTCTCTGTGCTGTACAGTTTTCTCTTTCATGCCCTTGACAGCATGTGCGTACAAGTGCTTTTCATCTGTCTTTGTGGTCTCTCTGTGTGTGATACCGCTGGAACGGTGGACACGCTTTCATCTTGATAAACTTTCTCATTTGTTTCCTCCATCACCCGTAACGACCTGTCCAGAGTCACAAGTGGGAATGGTGATGGTTGAGGGGTGAGTGGGGGGGGGGGGGGGCGGTGTGAATGTTTGGGGTAAGGGAAGGAAGGAGGGCAAGAAGGGGAATGAGGGAAGGGGGGGGGGATGAAGGCTGTGGAGTGGCTTTTTTTTTTTCTTTCTGTCGCCTGTTTATCTCTTCCGATGACTCTGAGACACCAAGCATTGAGAGTCTATTTTTTTTTTTCTTTCTCTTTCATCTCTCTCTCTCTCTCTCTCTCTCTCTCTCTCTCTCTCTCTCTCTCTCTCTCTCTCTCTCTCTCTCTCTCTCCTGTGTAAAGTTTATCACGCTATTACAACATGGAAGGTCAACGAGTCAGCAGTGAAAGACAGAGGAACAGGAACGAAGGAAGGAAGGACGGAAGGACAGAAGGAAAAGGAAAAAAAGAAGGAAAGAAGGAAGAAAGGAAGGAAGGAAGGAAGGAAGGAAGGAATAATTAAAAAGAAAAAAAGCGACGCCACCAGGGAGCGATACCACTTTGGCTGAAAGTGGAAAGCTGCCCCAAGTCGATCACTGAAACGTTTCATCTTCATAGACCGACAGCCGGCCTCTTGAAGTGCATCTCTCCCCTTCCCCTTATTACTTTCTCTCTACTCCCTTCTCTCTCGCTGTCTGCTTTCCTTTCTCCCTCGCTGGCACGCACGCTTTCCCTGAGCCTGACGCTTCCCATTTGATGGCTCTGTGTCTTGGAGATCGTGGCCTTACAAGTGCTTTTGTTTGTTTGTTTGTTGTCTCGCTGTGTGATATGACTGTAATCTTTGGACATGCTCTTATCTTGATGAATATTCTTCTTTCTTTTGTTGTCTCCATGATTTTTTTTTCCAGCATAACTGCCCTTCTTTTTTTTTTCTGGGGGGATGGGGGGTGAGTGGTGGTGATGGTGGTGGTGGTGATGGTGGTGGTGGAAGATGGGGAGGAGGAAGGCTGGTAGGGAAGGGGTGGAGGTTTGGAGAAGGGAGGAGAGTGTTGAGGGGGTAGGCAGAGATGAAGACAGTGAACGTGTTTTATTGTTTTAGTTTTGGAGAGTGTACCTCACTGGAAATGACATTAACAGCATTTGTTTTGTGTGGGTTTTTTTTCGTTGGAAATGGCATTGATATACATAATAGCGTTTTCTCATTGGAAATGATATCGACCATAGCATTTTCTGTATAGTCACAGGGGAGCGAGGTGAGGGCTAGTGAGCCCTCTCTGTCTCTGTGTCTCGGTCTCTCTATCTGTCTGTCGTCTCTGTCTCTGTCTGTCTCTGTCTGTCTGTCTGTCTGTCTGTCTGTCTCTCTCTCTCTCTCTCTCTCTCTCTCTCTCTTACAAACACACGTGCGTGCGTGCGTGCGTGCGTGGTGTGTGTGTGTGTGTGTGTGTGTGTGTGTGTGTGTGTGTGTGTGTGTGTTTTGTGTGAGTGTGTATATGTGTGTGTCTGTGTGTCTGTATGTGTTACCTCCACCACTACCACCACTCACCACCACCCGTTGTATTGTCTGGCGACAGGAAAGAAGACAAGGACCTCTGTCAGGTTCAAATGACCACCCACGGTTCCTCAGTGAGAGCTAAGCTGAGGCCAGTTATGAAAAGGTCAAGCCCTCTCTCTCTCTCTCTCTCTCTCTCTCTCTCTCTCTCTCTCTCTCTCTCTCTCTCTCTCTCTGTTAGATTCATAGATTGCGTTAAACTGGAGTAAGGGGGGGGGGGGGGGGCGGAGGGTGTTCTAATTGAACTGTTTGAGATTCAAAATGGTGTGTGGCCGATGAAGGTGTTATTGTTTGCATGTCAATGACTGTTACATATTGTGGTAATTGTACAACTTTCTGTTTGTATTAAAAAAAAATGTTTACTACAGAGAGAGAGAGAAAAGAATACACAGATTGCGATAGAGGTGACGGACATGTGAAACGTCTGGATGAGAGAGCGAGAGACAGACAGACAGACAGACGGAGATGTGGATAGACAAACTGACATGGATATAGTTACAGATTTTTTATTCTTTAAAGGTTGATGTCAACAAACAACCCACGAATTCAAAGAGTCGTGAATAAATCGATTTTAAAGTGACATAAAGATATATGAATTTTGTTGCCAGACGGAGAGAGACAGAGGTAATGGAGAAGAGTGGGGGTGGGGAGGAGAGGAAGGGGAGGAGGAGAACGGAATATGCAAAGGGAAGTAAGCGTTATCAGACAGAGCTCGCCACTGACTTACCAGTTATTCCTTCCCCTTAGGCTAGGTGTGAATCTTCTCAACCGTCATCAGATTCGCAAGAGACTCGGTGAATGGTGCACTCGCGTATTCGCGGGTGTGTGTGTGTGTGTGTGTGTGTGTGTGTGTGTGTGTGTGTGTCTGTGTGTGTGTGTGTGTCTGTGTGTGTGTGTGTCTGTGTGTGTGTGTGTCTGTGTCTGTGTCTGTGTGTGTCTGTGTCTGTGTGTGTGTCTGTGTCTGTGTGTGTGTGTGTGTGTGTGTGTGTGTGTGTGTGTGCTGTGTGTGTGTGTGTGTGTGTGTCTGTGTGTGTGTGTGTGTCTGTGTGTGTGTGTGTGTGTCTGTGTCTGTGTGTGTGTGTGTCTGTGTGTGTGTGTCTGTGTGTGTGTGTGTGTCTGTGTGTGTGTGTGTGTGTGTGTGTGTGTGTGTGTGTCTGTGTGTGTGTGTGTGTGTCTGTGTGTGTGTGTGTGTGTGTGTGTCTGTGTCTGTGTGTGTGTGTGTGTCTGTGTCTGTGTGTGTGTGTGTGTCTGTGTCTGTGTGTGTGTGTGTGTCTGTGTCTGTGTGTGTGTGTGTGTGTCTGTGTCTGTGTGTGTGTGTGTGTGTGTCTGTGTCTCTGTGTGTGTGTGTGTGTCTTGTGTCTGTTGTCTGTGTGTTGTGTGTGTCTGTGTCTGTGTGTGTGTGTGTGTGTCTGTGTCGTGTGTGTTGTGTGTGTGTGTGTCGTGTGTGTGTGTGTGTGTCTGTGTCTGATGTGTGTGTGTGTGTGTCTGTGTCTGTGTGTGTGTGTTGTGTCTGTGTGCTGTGTTGTGTGTGTGTGTGTCTGTGTCTGTGTGTGTGTTGTGTGTGTGTCTGTGTGTGTGTGTGTGTGTGTCTGTGTGTGGTGTGTGTGTGTGTGTGTGTGTGTTGTGTGTGTGTGTGTCTGTGTGTGTGTGTGTGTGTGTGTCTGTGTGTGTGTGTGTGTGTGTTGTGTGTGTGCTCTGTGTGTGTGTGGTGTGTGTGTGTGTGTGTGTTGTGTTGTGTGTGTGTGTGTGTGTGTGTGTGTGTCTGTGTGTGTGTGTGTGGTGTGTGTCTGTGTTGTGTGTGTGTGTGTGTCTGTGTGTGTGTGTGTGTGTGGTGTGTCTGTGTGTGTGTTGTGTGTGTGTGTCTGTGTGTGTGTGTTGTGTGTTGTGTGTCTGTGTGTGTGTGTGTGTGTCTGTGTGTGTGTGTGTGTGTGTGTGTGTTGTGTGTGTGTGTGTGTGTGTCTGTGTGTGTGTGTGTGTGTGTTGTTGTGTGTTGTCGTGTGTGTGTTGTGTGTGTGTGTGTGTGTCTGTGTGTGTGTGTGTGTGTGTGTGTGTCTGTGTGTGTGTGTGTGTGTGTCTGTGTGTGTGTCTGTGTGTGTGTGTCTGTTGTGTGTCTGTGTGTGTGTCTGTCTGTGTGTCTGTTGTGGTGTGTCTGTCTGTGTGTCTGTGTGCTGTGTGTGTCTGTGTGTCTGTGTGTCGTGTGTGTGTGTCTGTGTGTGTCTTGTGTGTGTCTGTGTTGTGTGTGTTGTAGGTGGGTGGGTGGGATTTTTTTTTTGGGGGGGGGGAGGGGGGAGGGGAGGAAGGGGGGATAGGGGAGCGGGCACGGAAAGTCTGGCTTTTTTTTTGCTTTTTTTTTTCTTCTTTTTTTTTACGTTTTTGGGGTTAGAGTTTGTGTGTATGTGTTGTGTTGATGCTGCATTTGTTGTTGTTGTTGTTGTTTTTGTTGTTGTTGTTGTGTCTGTCCATACGACTATTTCATCAAGACCATAACGAAACGCATTATTTTCTCCACAGTGCATCTCTGCATCTTTTGTCAGTCCACTGGCGATTTGTCAATCGACTCCACCGTTTGGGAGTGTGTGTGGTGTGTGTGTGTGTGTGTGTGTGTGTGTGTGTGTGTGTGTGTTCGTGTGTCCGTGCGTGCGTGCGTGCATGCGTGCGTGCGTGCGCGCGGCGTGCGTGCGTGCGTGTGTGCGTGTGTGTGTTTTACAAACGTCACGAATGTTCTGATCGACGTGAACAAGCCCCCTGGTTTTCTGCCCACTAAGCAAACTAGCAGCCAAGAGTTTTCTGGTCCTTTCCGAACTCTCGAAAAGCACGCTGTCTTTGCGAACAAGGTCGAGCTGCTGGCATATGATTTCACGTGAGCACAACTCAGATTGTTGACGGAGAGACCGGACAGGTGCGTTGTCTGAGGACACTTCTGCACTTCCCAAGACCGATGCTGCGGACTGAACACCAGGTAACTATTTTTTTTTTTTTTGTGCACAATTGTTGTTGATTTTGGTGGTGGCGTTATCTGGGCATTTTTTTTCTTTTCGAAAGGATTAGTTCCACCCTTTCTTAGAAAAGACGACCATTACCCCACAAGCGAAGACAGTCTACTCCCTCGGAAATAAATTTGCCACCACCCCTTTAGGAAAGATCGCCCACTTCGTCTTAGTAAAAGACTGCTCACTCCGTCCCTATCCACAACCTTTCCCAGCATCACTTCAAAGAAATCGGTACAAAAGCCAGGTAATAACATAGTTTGACCATTTCGATCGAGCACTAAGCCCCCCCCCCCCCCTCCCCCTCCCCCCCCCCCCCCCTCCTTTTCCCCCACCCTCCCTTAAACAGTTTATTTCTCTGCATTGCACACTCGAAAAGAGAAACGAATCGTTTCATAACAAATCAAAGGGATGGTGCTTGTCTACATGAAGATTATAGACCATGAAATGTCGTGAACATGGGACAGCTGAATATCATCATGGTAAGGTCCATCATTAACCAGTTTAAAGGTTGCAAGTCTTAGTGAGGGTTACGTTGGAAATCCTTGCTTCTCTCATGCCCTGTCCTTTATACTACAGAACCTCATGTGAAGAAATGGAAAACGGCCTTTCGCCCGCTTTATCAGGCCTCATACGAATTTGTTGTCGTTCACTGGGCTGTGCAGGATACATGTTTGACTAGCTTTCAATGGCAAAACTCCTCTAACATCTTTTACCCAGTGACTGTCTGAACGGTCTTAAAATTGGCGTTCGTGCTGTATCGGTACCGGGTCTGTCAAACAGCTGTTTGGGGAAACATTTTCCCACCTCGGCTCCATCACAATCGTCATGATTCATGTGAAACGAGAATAACGCGAGGAAAGATTTCCTCTCTTCACCCTCCTTCCTTTCTGTGGGTGGCGTGAGCGGCGAGGAGAGGGGGGGTGCGGGGTGGCTGTGGGGCAGGGCTAACTATCCACAAGGATTTCCTTTCCACTCCTCCCTCCCCCTTTCCTCCACCCACGCCCCATCTCAAAAGTTTTTCTCCGAAAAAAAATATTAAAGCCCCGCCTATAGAGCATAAAGATTGTTTTTAACAGATTTCGTTTCACACCCCACCACACCCCCTTGCCATCCCCCCCCCCCCCCTCCCCTCCTCCTCCCTGGCGAACAAGAGCTTCTTTCAATTATTGAATCTTGGAGGAATCTAAAGCCATTGTATCATTCCTTGTCATTCTCAGCAGCCGAAAAGGCCTTTATAAATGATAGAATTTATGTAGGAGGGGGTCACAAAAGGAAACCTTTCCCTCGTATAGCCTCGTTCGCTTTAAACATAGAAGTAAGATCATAGAAAGATCAATCTTTTCAACCGAATTTCATTGTCCAAATCGCAGCGCGCAAGTCGGAGAGGTCAAGTTCACAAATTGGAGGAGGGGAGGGGGGGGGGGGGGGAATATTACGACATTCTTTCCTAATTTTGATCCTCACTTAGTACGAAGGGGTGATGATTTAATATTTGATTTGCCCAGCACATGCTACGGTCGACTAAACTTCAAATACTCCAATAAGTCGACGCAAATCTTCCTAAATCTTTGGTGTGATTTTCAAAACGAAGTGTTCCTACTGTGATGTTAAAAGGTAGTAATTAATTCTAGATATTAATCCTATTAGGCAGAAAAAGGTGTTAGTTCGGGCAAACGAGTATTTTTCTAAAGGATTCTAAAGGTTTTTTGGTGTGTTTTTTGTGTGTTTTTTTTTCTTTTTTTGATAGAATGTAGGTTTGTTTGTCAATAGTGTCTCTCGTTATTGACGTACTTAAAATAAACAGACCGTTCATGGTTTTAACATCATACATAATAAACGTGCAGAATTATTAAAGTCTCGATCATACAATTTCTTAATCTTCAATATCCAAAGCCGGGCAGTTTAAGGAATTCTTGAATCATTCATAACTTGCGTTGTTAAAACCAGTGGCCTTTTTAAAATTGTTTACTTATTTTCTAGAAGTTCTATGCTTCCTCAAATATAAATGATCACACCACATGACTCCATATTCCAAAACTAATCTAACCCAGGGATTTTAAAAGTGATATTATTATATCCTTGTTGTTGAACTGAATATTATGTGCAATCATCATCGCTGTTTTATTTGCCCAGTTGACCGTAGCTGTTGACAGTGTTTAAAATCCAGATTTTTGTCAACGATGATCATCACTTGCACTCGTGCTAAAAGGTTTGTACTTTTAATCGAATGACCTCAGCAAGGAATAGTCGACTTTTGTACATCATTATCAAATGCCTGTTAAAACCAGATTGATAAGTACTACAAAAACTAAACTTAATTCAACTTTTAAAATTCTGACAATACACAAAATCTTAAGTACTTTACGGGAACAAAATAAGTATTTTCAGTTGTAAAGCAGGAACTATTTCAGAGGTTAAAAGGTTTCAAGCCTGTTGTCAAAATGATACGAAAAATCTTTTCCCATCTCAGTAGGTTGTAAGTCATAGCAATCAATTTTATAACTGGGGAATTCGATGGAGTTGTAATAATTTGTCATGCGTTTTATAACCTTATATCATGTTTGTGTACATAATTAAATGCCATTTGTATTGGAATTTATTAAAAACAAACAAAAAAAAAAAGCTGTGGCTATTGTTACCAGTATGCAAGATTTTACTTTTCCGCCGTTGAATTTAATTTGCTGGTCACTCGTTGTCCACTTAACCAAATTGTGGGTACACAATTGTAACTTTCGTCTATTTTCTTCACTAAGAAAGCTGCTGACATCGGGGGAATCGGAGAGGGTAGGGTTGAGAGCGAGAGGAGAGCAGAACACCTGTTTGCCGTCCGACCGAAATGAGGTCTCTCTGTATATTAGTAGTAGTGGTGATAGGGCTAGCAGTGGTGGTGATGGGGAAGTGGTAGTGCTGTTGATAGGGGCCAGGGCCAGGCGGTATTTCAGATGTTTCAGATGATATCGCTGTTGGCTGTATTCACTTTTAACCCCACAAGAAGAAAATACTGGTTGGTTCCATTGTCAACAAGATTGTGCAAAAGAAAAAAAAAGAGAACTAAAGGACCGATTTTAAAACTTGGTGGAAAGATGGATCATGCTCAAACAACAAAGCCGTTAAACTTTGGAGATCTGTTATGGTGTTCCGAATTTTGTTAGTGCGAATCCACGATCCGTTCAGCAAGATTATTGCAATTTTTCACTGAACATGAACACAAAAGTTACACTTTATTAACTGATGACTGTCTACAGTGACATAATTACTCGGAAACTTTATTTTCTCGTGACACAAACGTTAAAAATTATTTTCGATATCCTATTACGGATACGTACATGGGAAATAATTATTTCAGTCTTTGGCTGATCTTACTTCCCCTGCAGAAATGCGTAGGTGTGGTGGATATCTGTTGTCTTCCGAGTGCGCCTACAGTATTTTACATGAGACTACAGATGAGTGCTCCTACAGTTTTTTTTACATGAGACTACACATGAGTGCTCCTACAGTATTTTACATGAGATTACACATGAGTGCGCCCACAGTATTTTACATGAGACTACACATGAGTGCGCCTACAGTATTTTACATGAGACTACACATGAGTGCGCCTGAAAATTGTTTTTCCTTACTCCTCAAATTGGGAAATTGATACCATTCTTTTCGTTACACCCCCCCCCCCCCCCCCCCCCCCCTCCCTCCCTTCCTCTCCACCCACCCCAGATGCTCTCCCTCCTGCAGTAGAGCGTCTCTGTCACAGTGTAGAAGCTGCTGTGTTGGAATCGAATGCCATTGTATGTTCCCTTCACCTGGCGAGCTTTCTCGATATTTTCTCCAATTAAACGGTTCTTGGTATTTGATTGTCGGATCATCTTCGTTCCGAAGGGTGCACGAAAGGAAATCCTTCCACTTTGAAAGATGAACGGGCAGCGGCGGGTGTACATTTGTTTGACCAGCCCAGAGGCGCAGTTTCCACTCTGGGAGACGTTGTCTGTACTTTCACTTTTTTTCACCAAATACATGTCGGCATAAGACAGCAAGTAGCTGTCTTTGGAAGAAGGGGGGTTGCTATCCTGTCACACGAATTTCATTGTTTGTCGGAAAGCAGCGCTTCGAGAGTATTGGAGGAGGGAGGGGGGCAGGAAGGGGAGGGGTGGTATTCAGAAATCTATCCTCTGAAACATTCACCCGAATTTAGGCAGGAAATGTTTTAGTAGAGGGGGGAGAGTGGGGGTACAGTCGGTAATCTAGGCTTTATTGTAGCATTAACCCGAATGTAAGCTGAACAAGGGTGTGTTTTTGTGTGTGTGTGTGTTTTTTTGTTGTTGTTTTTTTTTTTGGTGGGGGGGGGGTATTGTTTTTGCTTTTTGGTTTGTTTTTTGGAGAGGGGGATGGAGACACTCGAATTTATCATTTATTGTAACAAGAAAACCTGAATGGAAGTTGGAAAATTATCCTTTTTTTAACAGAGGTGGAAGGTAAATGGAGAGGAGCCGGGGGGGGGGGGGGGGCGGATTTGGAAGTCCCATTTATTGTAACAAGACAGTGAGTCTAGTTGTGTGTCTGATCGAAGCAGTCTTCATCCGGGAGGGATTGTGGAGGACGGTAATGTAGGGAGTGGAAAGGGAGGGAATAGATGTGTCCTTTGTTGTAACAATGTTGACCGGAATGTAAAGAGCGAAGTACTGTCTCCTCGAATGGAATGTGTGGAGGAGCATTTAGTGACATGGGGAGTACGTGTGGTGTGTGTGTTTGCGGGGGGGGGGGGGGGGGGGGGGGGGGGTAGGTAGAGGGAGGGGGTGAAAGAGGGTGTGGAAAGGAATACTTGTCTGAATAATTTCATGTCATAGGTCCCGTCATCCAGTCAATCGAGTGTTGGCAGTCGTCCCCCCTTCCGCACCCTCCCCCCCCCCCTTCCCTCCCCTCTCCCCCGCCCCCCCCCCCCCCTTTGCCCATCCCCTCGGACGGTTGTATTAACACGGGGGGGGAGGAGAGGGGGGGGGGGGGATTAAGGATTTTTTTTTTTTTTTTTTTTTGGGGGGGGGGGGGATGCTCTCGTCAAACGTTTTCCTGTTTTGAAGTAATTGTAAAATTTTCCGATGCATTGAGGTTTAATACATCCTTCAACCGAACAGAGCACATTCCGCATCCGTGCATTGAAGTCTAAGCAGCGACGTCTGGTGTGAAGTCTCCTCGGTGCCAGCCTTTACCTGTCTGACTGCACGCTAACTGTTGTCATCTGTAGTTCTTTCCTTGCGTTTAAAGCAGATTTTCACATAGTTGGGTGCAGATTTGGAGCAAGGTAGAGCATTGGTCGCTTTATATAAGAATCCAGTGACCAAAGACAATTCACGTTTTATTTGCGCGGGAATCATTAAGTTTTCCTCAGGATTTCTTTACATCAGAGATGAAGTGAATAAGGTACTAGTAGGAATATTTTTCAATAGTAGGGTTATTTATAATTTCATAGGTGTAACACACTCTTTGACCAGCCGAGTTGCTCATCTCTGAATTCTTTAAAGTGAAATAGATTGTGTATTACGCAAGTGGCCGGACAAGCGATTTGTATACTTTCAAAAACTTTTTTTTTCTTCCAGAAAATTAACAGGTCTTCCAATCGACGTAAGCATCTGGTTTGTTTAATTCTTGGATGTTAAATTTGTGGGTCTCAAAACAAAACGATGTCAAAAACAACTCCTAAACCATGTTTCTCATTACAAAATTTAAAACTGTGGGAAGCTCTATCCAGTTCCACAACATATTCTGATTTTTGTACCCCTTTAATCTAAATGTATAGAGCCACGTTTTGAGAATTAAAGATGATTTTCATGTTTTCTTAAAACAGATTTGTACCTTGTAAGTTTGATCTTGAACGGATCTTTTTCTTTCACATTGTCCTATGCATTGCCAAATTTTTGTCATCAGTAAAAAATGTGCTTGTTTTGTGTTCGGGTAGATCATTAATCAAAACTTGTAAACAATACAGGTTCTAGAATTGAGATATTCCGCTCATTACTTCATGCTTGTCAGAAAGCACCACTCCAAGTTTCACGTGCCGAATCCTCCCTTTTTAAGGAAAGGAAAACGAAAAGTAAAGGGAAAAATGTGAAGACAGATTACGACCCTTTAATAATTACTGGTTTAATGTTTAAAATAATTTGTAGTTGTAGGGGAAGAAGGAAATGCTTTAAGCCTTACTTTAGACATTGTAGCCCCCCCCCCCCCCCCCCCCCCCCCCCCCTCCACCGACAAATTTCCTTTGCATGTAATCAACACGGAATGAAGGTGATATTTCATTTTGCACGGGAATGAATTTGCGGCACAGTTCCCCGTTGCAGGTTTGATACGGCATAGTGCCGAGTTTGGTAGTCTTCGTTTTACTACCCTAAGTCTCTTATCTCCTTGCACGTACTGAGGCACGACAGCTGCTGAATTAAACATTCAGCAACGAAGTTATTGAAGAGTATATCCCCTTAGTCCCACGTCACACTTTTGATGTTTGTTGATGTGATTTCAGGTTTTCAGACTAAAGCGTAGTGGGCAAGACTGAATGCGCCGTCGTCTCCAGAACCGGCCCGCCTCAGGAGATAGAATTGTCACTCTACAGAAGCGGGTTCAATTACAACAGAAACTCTGAACAGGACCATCGTAAAAAGAACAAGAAAAGGTTCAGCGCATCTGTACGCGCGGAATCATGGACACGGGTCGTCCTTCAAGCCCAAGGGAAGGTCGAAAAGTGTCGGGGAAATGGTCGCGCCGCCGTGTTAGTCCTTGCGAAACGTACACGTTCCGCGGCCGTTCCGACGGGGTAAGCTGTGAGAGGAATGTGGAGGTGATACCTGTAGACAATTATTCACCTTTTCGCGACGACATGCCTCGCAGACACTGCGAATACCACGGCCCTCCTGAAGACTTCATCTGTGAGAGGAACATTGATGTGCCACCTGAACCATTTTTGACGAAGCCGTGCGACTTCATCTTGGCCAAACTTCTTCATGCCATGTTCCCACTAACAGATGACGCATGACAGGACAATTGGCATGACGCCTGGAGCCTGTCAGAAGGAACCATGCCCCCAAGCATTAACCATAGAATCGTTGATTAAAAAGCACCACGCTCGGATGGAATCGAAACCTGTGGTGAGCGACAACAAGGTGAAGACATCCAGGAAAGGCTCGGAGAAGCCACTTCCGGGGGCAGGTGAGATCACGGAGGACGTGAAACTGGAAGAGAATCGGGATGCAGCTGAAATGGAATCGTGTGCGAGCGTCGTCAAGAGCCCACACAAATGCTCGGAAAGTCCGGGTCAAAGGACAAATGAGAACGAAACGGAAGAGAGTGGAAGCCTGAACGAGATGGTTGGAACCACCCAGGTAACGGATGTTTCCAGGAAGGCTGAACATGTTGGACAGCAGAAAACGGAGAGTTCTCCACCTGTGTCGGAAATGGACGCCACCCAAGCGGCCGAAAAGCCTGACAAGGCCCAAAGGTTGGTCGATGCTTTAGAGTTATACAGCAGAATGCTGTTGGGCGAACAAGGCGCCAAGAACCTGCCGCCGATCCATAAAGGTATGTCCATATTTGAGCTCGTCGGCGCTCGCCAGAATGTCCTCACTGAAATCCCACTCAGCCACGTTAATTACATGTCCAAAACTAAACTGCTTCTGCAGTACGCAGAAAATTTGCTGGAAAGAATGGAGGTCAATAAAATCGCCGATGAACTTCTGCGAACAGCCCAGTCAAGAGTACACATGGCCAGAGAGATGCAATACATTCTTTTCCTGTGTACCAACAAGCTTCTCGACAGTGAGCAGAAGGCGCAGTATCGCCCACTGGAGATTAAGCTGATGGTGGAGCTGGAGGAGTCCCCCCACAAGTTGAGAGGCCGGGAGTCTTCGATGCTGGCGAAAGCCCTCAGGTTTGGTCACTGGAATGACGTGAAAGCGCTGTTTGAAAAGAGTGCCAGACTGAGGCCGCTGGAACTGGATAAAGTGTGCCTCATGGCGGCGGAAAACCAAGACTGGATGGTCTTCCTGGACTGCGCTGCGCGTGGAGCTATGCTCACCGTAGGTCCAGAAACAGATGAGGATCCACCTGAAGAGACGAAACAGACATCACAAAGCAAAAGAGCTTGTGGGAGTGAGTCCCATAAAAAGAAATCTGGCATCTTGAATAGGGTGTCTCCACTTCACGTGGCAGTCGGCTCCGCACACTTCCCTATAGAAAAACTAACTGACGTCATCTCCTTCGATAGGAAGCTGGCCCGTGCAGTGGATACTTTGGGTGACTCCCTGCTTCATGCAGCAGTTCGCGGCATGAATGTTAATGCTGTGAAGTTTCTGTGTCAGCGTGGCGCTGACATTAATGCTAAGGACTCGGAAGGAAAAACGCCTCTGGAGCACCTGATGACTGAAGCCACCAGGCACACTGCTCCCCATCAGAGAGCTGAGCTGGATACAGTGGAGAACCAGTCCCACAAACACATTGTTCCCCATCAGAGAGCTGAGCTGGATACAGTGGAGAACCAGTCCCACAAACAAAAGACTGACACCATAAACAATGGGAAAGAAAGTGAGGAGCGAAAGACAGACACCATAATCAATGGGAAAGAAAGTGAGGAGCGAAAGACAGACACCATAATCAATGGGAAAGAAAGTGAGGAGCGAAAGACAGACATCATAAACAATGGAAAAGAAAGTGAGGAGCGAAAGACAGACACTGTAAACAATGGAAATGAAAGTGAGGAGCAAAAGACAGACACCATAATCAATGGAAAAGAAAGTGAGGAGCAAAAGACGGACACCATAAACAATGGAAAAAGTGAGGAGCGAAAGACAGACACCATAAACAATGGAAAAGAAAGCGAGGAGCAAAAGACAGACATCGTAAGCACTGGAAAAGAAAGAGGGCCGCCTGCTTCTGATGCAACTCCCCAGGGGGAAGAATCGGAGCCTGTGGAAAAGGAAACCTGCATGGCGTGCGACAGCCTCGACTCCTCCGCGGACAAGTTGTCTCAAATCAGGGATGTCATGGTCACCTTGGTCATCGAGGCCGGTGAAAGTGGGCAAACGATTCACTGGCCATTAGGCGACGATGGCTGGACCGCCTTGCATGTCTTGTGCGCCGCAGGGGGCCACCAGCACATTCCAGACTTCGTCAAGTACCAGGCTGACCCCTATGAGCTGAGGAATGGCAAGACTCTGGTGGACACTGTTGTGTGTCAACGCACTCTGACAATTGATCAGCAGATGAAAACCCTCAACGTGCTTCTGAAGGATCTCCAGCTCTTGCAGTTCCACGCAGAAGTGGTGAGACACAGGACAGCCGAACTGAACACATGGGGTGAGTCCTCGAGTCATGAACATCCTGAGAAAACACCGATTGTGCAAAATCAGTATCCTGCCAGACAATGCTTCCCTCACTCGGACGAGAAAGGCACCGCTGAAAAAGAACCACAGCCGGAGCAGAGTGTTCAAGCGCCTTATTCTAGCAGGAATGACACTTGGGCGTCTTCCTTCAAACAGGTACTTCGAGAGAAAAGTGGTGATGCAGGCATTAAACTAGGTTTTGAAACGAAAGACAAGACCGCTCAGGATATGGATGAGCATCTGAAAATCCGAATGGCAAGCATGGTGCGTGATGACCCTCTTTTGACGTCTTACGTGCATCACCTGCAGCGCGGAGATGTGGCGATGGTGAGGCAGCTGACGGACCTTTTACTGAAGCAGGCTGAACTCCCAAGGGTGGCTGCCAAGGAACTGCTGGACATCATCCGAATGTCGCAGAAAGAAGGGGACGCATGCCTTGAGCCCACCGTCCAGACACTAACGGAGGTGACCGAGCAAGGCATGGACGTAGAAGAGGCCTATCAAGCCGGAGACAACGCAGCCGTTATGAGGCTGTATGAAGAGAAGTCCCCTACCGATCTGTCCATTCGCGAACTCACCATAGTGATGCTGCTTGCTGCTGAGAGAGAGTTCTGGGATGTCTTTTATGACTGCCTTCATCAAGGTGCTAGCCTGACTGGAATCGACCCTTCGGGTGAAAAAACAGACACAAAGGACACAAAGGATGATGTAAAATGTAAGGGCGTCAGTTCAGTCGGCGGATCCGGCAGGGGGCCAGAGACCGAACCAACGACAAAAGTGGACATAAAAGCAGAAAGTGAACGACATGATGAAACTGTTCTTTGTGAACATGATTCCCCAATTGAAACCAAGAGTCATCCTGACAAAATGGGGGCTAATCAGTATCTCGAAAGAGGGCAGGACAAAGACGTTCCCATTCCCTCACCTTTGCATAAAGCCATTCAGCATGAAGGATTCACCTTGTCCGCGCTGGTGGAAACAGAAAAGATTTCCTTTGACAAGTTCATCACCTCGGTGGACGAGGCTGGGCGCTCGCTCCTGCATGTCCTCGCAACTGGAACTCTGACAGACGAGTGGACAAAGAACATCAAGGCCTTACTCTCGCATGGAGCGGACATCAACGCCAAAGACTGCAAAGGTCAATCCGTTCTGCAACATCTGGTGGAAAACAAACAAAGCCAGATGCTGGTGACGATGGTGAGGGAGGCCGTGGATGGGGGCCAAAGCATCGAGTGGCTGCCAGCATCCAACACGTGGACCGCGCTTCACACACTGGCCGCCGTGGGAGCTTCCGAAGACCTCCTGTTCTTTGCCAAGCATGGTGCAGACCCCACAACACTCAGAAGCAGAACCCGTCAACCCCACAGCCATGTCAAGCAGTCCTGCCGGGAAATCTCACGCAACAAAACTCCTGTACACGCACAGGACTACGCCATTGACGTGACCGACGGCTTGACGCTGATAGACACCGTGCTGCTACAGCACCAGCTGCCGGATGACCTCAAGATGAAGACCATGCGAGCACTGCTGCTGGACCTCCAACTGGGTCCTCTCCACGCCGAGGTCGTGGACAAACGATCGGAGGGGGAGTACCACGAGTACGTGACGCTGAATGACAGGCACTACAGGTACCCCCTGGAGCACCTGCTTCGGCCCAGCATAGTAACTCCCAAGACCAGCCACACCAACCTGACGTTAGTGCAGCTGATGATGGAGAATGGCGCTGTGGGCGCTGTGGAGAAGGCCGTCATAGCGAAGAAGCTGACCCAATATACACGTGACGGTTACTCTGAACCCATGATCAACTACCTGGAGGAAAAAGTCTGAAGAGCGGAGAGAAGTCAACCTTGGTCTGGAAGAATCTGACGCAGAGTCTGGTTTTCTGATTTCCTCGTTTTTTCTTTTGATTGTTTTATTTTCTCCATTCTTCTCTTTTTTCACCATTGTTTATATGTGTGTTTGATACAAAATGTCTAAAATCAGAACTTAAGTGGACGGGTGGTGTAGATGACCAAACCCGGTTAAAAGTTAGATCAGAAGTTTGGTATGTCTTCTGTCCTGGCTTTAAAGACCGTGGACATGTTTGCTTCACTGAAAGCCAAGAAACATGCCGAGGTCTTCAAGCGACTGGATTGTAGGCGGGTGAACTTTGATCTTTATAAGTGTGTGGAGTTTTTTATGTGGATTTCTTAACCGTACCCTTTGTGGTATGTTCTCTTGGCTTTTTTTTTCCAGATCTGGAGGAGGTGACATGAAATAGTAAGAGTGGTACCAGACAAAATGTAATGAAAATCATATGACTAGTGCTATGACGTGGAATATATTTCAAAAATTGTACACGAAAAATAGCTACATTGCTTTTAGTTAATTTTTACATTGATACTGAATTATCTGTCCTCGTCGATCGTAGAAATTTGAGAAATAAGAAAAAGGACTGAACTGTTGAAACATTGCAGCGTTCAAAGGCTACCTGGTATAAAACGTGTGAGTGTGTGTGTGTGTGTGTGTGTGTGTGTGTGTGTGTGTGTGTGTGTGAGAGAGAGGGAGAGACTGTACAATAGCAAATGTTGAAACTAAAAAGGTAAGAGTACGCTGACTACATTGGGAAACATTACCTAGACACAGATTTTCTTCGCAAGTAGCAGCATCCTTAAGTCTAAAGCCCTCCGGTTAGCTCTGTACAGTTACATTTTTCCTTCTACACCTTTAGACGATCTTCGACAAACTTTTGTAGGGAAAGATTCAGGAGGATCTGTTCATAACTGATGTGCATGTTTTGTGAGACTGCCCAGCTCCCCAAATCGAAATACTGTCAGAGTTGTATTCTCTCTGTACTTTTGTTACTTTGTTATACAACGGGTCTATCCTTGATGGTTTATGTATAGTAGTCAAGTTTGTTGGATGTTGTAAATTAAACATTCAAAGAATTTTCTTGTACAGAATGGGGGGAAAAATCGGCTTATATTGTCGTCTGTGCTTTTTTGCATAGTGTTTCTACTGTATTGAATCATTTGCCACCCGCTACCCCACCCTCCCTCAAATCCAGAAAGAAGAAAAAAAGCATTTGTTTGCGCCATCTTTCCGACATGGTTTTGATTTGTCATTTAGTCGGAAGTTTCAAGATGCGTAAATTTTTGTTGATATCCACTCCCCCCCCCCCCCCCACCCCCTCTTCTCTGGTCACAAAGCCATTGTTTTAAAGAAAATGCCAATTCATGAATGATCAGTTCTTTTTCTCTTGAACTGCGTTGGTCAGTCACAATTGTTTCTTCCCTTGATTGTTGTTCCCAGCATCTTTTTCAACAGAGGCTGTTCGCCAGTGATTCCCATTTCGTTTACTTTTATTCGCTGGGCATGCCAGCAGAAAGCACGGCTATCATGTTGGCAAGTCGTGGTGGTGGAAAGCTGTGGGCGTGATTGTGGAAAATTATTGTTCTTGAGATCTGTCTTTTTCATTATTGTCTGTTAGTACCGCCTTTTTTTTTCTTTCTTTTTTTAGGTTTTCTGGGTTTTTTGTAACGTCCTATATCCTCGGCGGTTCAGTTTTTCCTGTGACTATTGAACGAGTTTTTTTTATGTTGTTTCTTGAAGTTAATTCCCCTAGAAGGGAATGCCATCATTTTTTTCTAATTTTGTTTTGATCTTTTTTGGATTAAAGCTAGTTTCTGCATTCAGCCATGTGTTCCTCTTGATCTTTCCTCTGTCGTCATTCCGTGTCTGTCTGCTCTCTCTCTCCCTCTCTCTCTCTCTCTCCTTTCATGTTCCCTCGATTCTTCTCTCTCTCTCTCTCTTCTCTCTCTCTCTCTCTCTCTCTCTCTCTCTCTCTCTCTCTTTCATGTTCCCTCGATTCTTCCCTCTGTCTCTGCTCTGTCTCTGTCTCTCTCTCTCTCTCTCTCTCTCTCTCTCTCTCCTTTCATGTTCCGTCGATTCTTCTCTGGCTGTCTGTCTGTCTGTCTGTCTGTCTCTCTCTCTCTCTCTCTCTCTCTCTCTCTCTCTCTCTCTCTCTCTCATGTTCCCTCGATTCTCTCTCTCTCTCTCTCTCTCTCTCTCTCTCTCTCTCTCTCTCTCTCTCTCTCTCCTCATATTTTACCTTTCATGTTCCCATTATTTCCGCACGAGCAAGCAAGACGAGATTTGAGCACAAGATCGTCTGTTAGGCAGCCAGAGTGAAAGTTTCGACAGACCAGTCGCCGTGGCGCAGTGTTTGGCGTTGCGATTAGCTAGGGTAAGGTCTTGGGTTCGATTTCCTCCAAAACTACTTGAAAAATTTTTCATTTCCGACTGGTTCCTACCCAGACCTGAATGTGCTGAAGGCTTAAAGGGGAAGACTGGTACCACATAGTCGAGCTTCATCCACCTAGCGGATGCGTCTCTGAGAGTTTTCATCACATGTT
>CM065734.1:58166761-58169261 GCA_033310375.1 Conus canariensis
ACCATTGATATGAGCAAATAAATAGATACGGGAGGGTAGAAAGGAAATTGAAAGTGAAGGGCGAGATGGGAAGGGGGCGGAGGGAGGAGGATGGGATGGGGGCAAGAGGTGTGGCCTGAGGTGGAAACAGTAGAAGACCTAGCAAGAGAGGGGAAGGGAGAAATGTATGTGAGAGCGCATGCACGCGCGTGCGTGCGTGAGCGCTGCGTGTGCGCGACTGCGCGCGCTGTGTGAGCGCCTGCGTGCATGCACGTATGTATAAGAAGATCACATAAGGGAAATAGGGGGTATGGGACAGAATGGTGAGTGAAGATGAACAAGTGATATATGTGGTGAGAAAGAAAACTGGAACTGTTGGAGGCAAATGGCAAGAATGGAGGGCGGGTACAGGGGTCTTACACACACACACACACACACACACACACACACACACACACACACACACACACACACTCACACACACACACACACCCGCACACACATACACGCACATGCACACACACACGCACGCACGCACGCATGCACACACACACACACACTTGTGTGTGTGCTTGGGGGTGGGGGGTGGGGGTAACAAATAGGAATATTTTGTTAGCTGCTGGAAGCTGAAGTCAAGGAATTAAAGCAGAGACCAGAAAAAGCAAAAAATTAGGGGTAGAGTAAGACATCTAGAGAGAGGACTGAATTCAAATGAGAAACAGTAGAATGAAGTAATGCACGTGGACGTTAGCAGCAATCCATACAGGTATGAGATGTAAGTGTTGATAGTCTTTGTGAGTCTGGGACACAGACAATAAGCTGTGTGTTCCTTCACTCCCAGTCTGCAACATTCAGTCCATCAGGAAAGATTGTTCGCAATTTGTAGCACCAGTACTTTTCTCTGCGTTTGCGGCAGGTTTCATCTGTTTTTCGGATTTGTTCGATAGCAGTGCATGTCAGGTGTTCAATCGTGTGTTCAGGACGGTTGAAATGTCTTGCTACTAGTGTTTGTTTTTTGGTGTTGATGTCTGATCTGTGCTTGTAAAATCTCTGCTGTAAAGTTTTGCCAGTTTCCCCTACATACTGCATATTATGACATTTAAGACAGTCAATGAGGTAAATCATGTTTGATGACTGGCAAGTGAGATAATCATTGATAGTGAACTGCAGTTTGGTACGAACACTTGTAAAGGTGGATGTCTGTAGGAGATGATTTTTACATATAATGCATTTTCTGCCTGTTTTACAATGAAAACTGCCATATGAGGCCTGACCTGACTGGTGCTGGGTAGGGGGGATCTTGGAGGGCATCAGCAGACGTTTGAGGTTGACACAGTTCCTTTCTCCCACCACAGGTGGTGCAGGGGACGCCGCTAACATTCGCCTGCTGGTGTGTAGGGTGGGCATGGCTTGTTTCAACCACTTGGCCAGTGGTGGGTTGGCAGGGTTGTGGGTTACTATGTATGGGGTTCTCTTCCCTGTGGCACCATGCTGTTTGTAACTGAGCGTTTCTTCACGTGCAATGGATGACACTTTGGCAATGGATGCCTCCACCAGGCTTTGGGATACCTCTTCTTGCCAGCCTATCAGCCAGTTCGTGGCATCTTTGACGAAATGTTGTTGCTGTTGAACAGATACGCCTGATGCGAAGGGCTTGACTGTAGGGAATGCTCCGCACACAGTGACGAGGGTGGCATGAGTTGAAGGTAACGTCATATGTGCATCTGTGTCCTTGATGTAGAGGTCCGTGCTGATGTGCCCATCCTGGATGGAGAGGTTGACATCTAGAAAGGGAATGTTGACTGTACCATAATTTGCTGTGAACTTAATGGTGCGGTGTTGAGAATTCAGCCACTGAATGAAATCTTGCAGCTGCTGTTCACCATGTAGCCAGAGGAGGGCAATGTCATCTATAAAGCGACGCCACAGTTTTGGATCCAAGACCCATGGTGATGTTGTCAGCAACCGTTGCTCCAACCAGGCCATGAAAACATTGGCGATAGAAGGTGCCATGGGTGTCCCCATAGCAGTGCCCATGGTTTGCTTGTAGATTCTTTCATTAAATGTGAAGACGTTGTTGGTCAGGATGTGGTTCACAATGTCGGTGAGGACAGAAAGCGGTGGAAAACTGCTGTCTGACTGCTGTATGGGTTTTACAGTTTCTCTTAGGGATGTATGGACCTCCTCATGTGGATTTTTACCAATTAGAGCTACTTGTCACACTACTCGATGCTATTCCTCACTACCTCCCTTCCTCCCCCTCCCCCCTTTCCCCCTCCACTCCCCCTCCCATCTGCTCCTCTCTCCTGTTTCCTCCTGCTGTCCAGTTTGTTTAGACACTCGCTGATTCTTGTTCTCAGTCCCCTGTGATTATTTGGTCATTCTTGATTGTCTGTTATTTATCTACACGTAACCACTCCCATCCATTTCCTCCCTCAACATTTTGCTCGTCTTTGCGACTGTTTTTACCCTTTCCCAGTTCTGATAGTCCTCGTTTACTTTTGCACCTGTTCAAGGTTGG
>CM065734.1:58174261-58219261 GCA_033310375.1 Conus canariensis
GAGTTCCATCAGCGACACACAAGAGCCAACAACCTGGCAGCGCTCAGTGGAGAGAAGGCCCGCTGCGGATGCACGTCATGGCCCGCTACTCCGTCATCGTCATTCTCTCCTGCGTCTGGAGGTAAGGGGCTGTAGTCATTGATCTGTCGTGACGACACTGGTCAGGTTACTATAGTAAAGTTGCCATAACAGCAATAGCAGTAGCAGTGGTTGCGGTAGCAACAGCGAAAGTAGTAGTAGTAGTAACAGTAGTAGTTGTTGTAGTAGTGGTAGTTAGTAGTAGTAGTCGTAGTAGTAGTAGTGGTGGTGTGGTGGTAGTGGTAGTAGAAGTAGTAGTAGCAGTAGTAGTAATAGTAGTGGTGGTGGTAGTTGTAGTTATTGTTGTTGTTTTTGTTGTTGTCGTTGTTCTTGTTGTTGTACCAGTAGTAGTAGCAGTGGCAGTAGTAGTATAGTTGTGGTAGTGGTGGTGTAGGTGGTGGTGGTAGTGGTGGTGAGGCAAACTATGGCCCACTACTTCCGGGAGCCGGAATAGCTCAGTTGGTAGAGCGCCTGACTCGTAATCTTGGTGATCCTGGGGTTGCGGGTTCGAATCTCCACCGGGGCGTTTCGGTACAGGGGGATTTTTCCCTCGGAGTTAACATTAGTTCTGACTCCATTTCCCATACAGTCCTTCGAATGAGACTATAAACCGAGGTTCCGTGTGTGAACGCACGCATAATATCTTGCACACACGTAAAATCCCATCACCAACTTTCGGAAGAGTAGGCCAGTTTGGCCGTTGGTATGGATGACACGTTACACACAGCATGCACCCTGCGTAAGAAATGGAAAGAATGAAGGAAGTAAAGAAACTGAGTGAACGATATTGACTGGATGACACGGGAAACGACTGAATGAAGCGCCAGCTGGCAGCTCTTCAGTCGGCACTACCCAGGTAGGCAGCCCGTTGTGTAAGCGAGTGTTGATTGTAAAGCGCTTAGAGCTTGGTTTCTAGCCGAGAATAGGCGCTATATAAGTATTCATTATTATTATTATTATTATTATTATTATTTATTACTCTGTCGTTTTCATTCTCTCCTTGGTGTGAAGGAATGGGATTGTCAGAACTGGTTTTTCGTGACAAAACAGGTAATTTAGTAGCAACAACAGCAGCAGCAGCAACAACGGTTGCGGAAGTACTCACAACAGAAGTAGTAGCGGCAATGGCAGTCCTTCATGAGATTCTACTAAAGCCTTGCTCTCTTCATGCTGCCCTGCGTCTAATTCCCGCCTGAGGCGGTCAGTCCTAAGAAGTCTGCACCTGCCGAGACCCCAACCCTTTCCACTCCGCTGGATGAGACTTTAAACCCAGGCCCCACGTGTGGACCGCACGCATTGAAAAATCATTCAGAAATGTTGCACGTGAAATCCCATTCTATCCATCTTAGATAAGAAGGCCCAACGTGTGTCGGCAGGATAGACTAAACAAAAAAAAAAACGGAAAACATATGTAGGAAATATTTAGGCCTTATACTGTGGTCTTGTTGAAACATCATCCCCGAAGGCAGAATATGGTTACTTTTATAGTGAGATGAACAAAACTTTTGCATGTGCAGAAATGACAAATGGTGAGCCTCAATATCTTATTTTTTGTTTTGTTTTTGTTTTTGTGTTGTTTTTCAGGCAACGAAGACGCACTGACAGTGGTAGCGAGAACAGAAGTAACAGAAATCGTACCAGAAACAGCAGCACCAGAAGCTGCAGCAGCAGCAGCAGCAGCAGCAGCAACAGCAGTAGTAGCAGAAGTAGAAGTAGTAGCAGCAGCAGCAGCAGCAGTAGTAGTAGTGGTAGTAGTAACAGCAGTAGCAGCAGCAGCAGCAATAGCACCGACGGTAGCTCTTGCAACAGCAGCAACAGCAGTGGTTGTGGTTAAAAGTAGGTAGGCCTACCAACATTTAGCTGCAGCGACAAAAGAACAACAGTCTGGATCTTTTACCTCTGTCGGTACCAAAACATATTCATCGCACAGTCCAGCCCTTGACCCATACGATACCTGATTCTGAGGCAGGTCTCATGTTCGTTCCTGTTTCCATGCAAGCACGATCCACATGACCCTTCATTTTCCTGTCGTCTGCTAGACTTCTCACCCCAAAATCCTAGTGACTTACCAATGGCGTAGGAACACAAGGAGTCCACAAGTCGTGCGTCATTCTGCTATTTTGGCTGACATACGGCATTGATCTAATTTACTGATCCCAAGGTCCAGGATAAAATCATCTTTTTCACATTCAAAAAATTCTTTTCACAGAGCCAGGGCGATTTTCATCTGTTCACACTTGGATGTTACTACTTGACCTTCCCTGCAACCCCGCACTCTGACCTAACACTCTTCCACAGGTGCACCCTCACAAGCAGCACCTTCTGGCAAAACAGCCCCCTGGTGTCTTCTTACCGACTGAACAACGATCACCTCATGCACACGCTACGGAAGGACACGCCCGGCGCATGCGCACTGGAGTGCCACGCGCGTGAGTGGTGCAATTCGTTCCAGTTCACTTCCGGTGCAAACGAGTGTATCCTCAGCTCCCTGCAGTTTCTGGACGCTGACGTCAACGTAACTACCGTGTCCACCAAGTATTACAGATCCTATTCGGGTGAGTTACAATTACGACAAAATGCGATGCAACATCACTCAGCGCACGACAAACAAATCGATGCAATTCAATAGGTGTAGAATCAGGGTGGGATTATTCACCAAATTGTATCCTCGCCTTCTGGAAATTCGTACCGACAATTTCCTCTTCTCTGTCACTCTCTGACTCTACATTTTTATCTTTAGTGTCAAAGTGAGGTGACCGTTGGTGGAAATTGAAGTAAACTTACAAGAAAACTTATTACTATTCCGCCGAACGACAGAGACAAACAAATCACACGACAAAACACGGCGCGTTTCGACCTCTTTGGTCTTCTTCAGGCAAGACAAACAACATTCAAGACAATGAAAACGAAGAATGAACAATCACTTGTTTCCTTGAATCGGGCGCAAAATGGACACGGAATCAAAATGGAATTTGAGGAGACGAGTAAATGCTCGTTCTTCGTTCTCATTCTCTTGAACGTTGTTTATCTTGCCTGAAGAAGACCAAAGAGGTCGAAACGCGTCGTGTTTTGTCTTGTAACTTGTTTGTTTCTTTCGAACGGTGGAAAAGTAATTGTTTTATTTTAAGCTTTTTTTTTTATCTTTGTCTGACAGCTGTCGCCTGCTGGTGTTTTATTCTGCCTTTGTTACCCATTTAGCTATCTTTGTTTTAGAAACTCTTTGCACTTTTTATTCTCTCTTCACAGTGTTACAGTACTCCAGCTTTTTTTTTTTTTTTTTTTTGTAATCCGGTGACAAGATACGTGGACTGGACACACCGACAGTGACCAAAGTGGACACTGATTGTTCATTTGGCAGTGTCTGCTTGTCCACGTGACCTTCTCGGTTATGTTTGGCATCACTGTGGTTTCGTTGTGTCCTATCAATTACATTTATTTACTCGTGTTTGCAGAAGTGGGATTATAAATTAAGGGAATGCCTGTCGCTCTCAGCGTGGCCAAGTTCAATCTGCTTCAAGGACATTAATGGTTCAGCTACCATGTTATACATTCTGCAGATAGTTGTCTTTGTCCATTTCTGTCTTTCCGAAGGGGACTTCTTTTTTTTCTTACCTATGTGGTGTCAAGCCCTGAACAGGGCCAGCGGATCGGCTGAGCTATATACCTTAAACTCAATCTTCGGTGAGTAATTGCTCGTTCTTCGTTCTCATTGTCTTGAACGTTCTTTAACTTGCCTGAAAAAGACCAAAGAGGTCGAAACGCGTCGTGTTTTGTCTTGTAACTTGTTCGTTTCTTTTTCTTTTTTTTTGATGGATTCCTTTTTCAGTCTGCCTGATCCAATTATAACAGAGGATGCTGCAAAAAGTTAGGGCCGCTACAAGTGGCCACTAATCACAAGAAGGTTTACAGTGTTGGGCGAATCGCGTAGTTCGATATACATGTTAATATTACAAGCAAATGGGTAGCAATAAGACCGTCTCTAATTCCGCTTACTGCCTGGAACGATTCAATGCAAACAACATCCGTTTGCCTTTAGGAGCTACTGGTCAGAAAGGAAACTTTTGTCATTGCGAACCAAAGTTGTTGTTGTTGTTGTTGTTGTTGTTTCCTGTTTACTTCAGTTTATCTTTCCGCTTGTTCCGGGAGTGGGGGTGGGGGTAAGGGTGGGGGAATGGCGGCGACAGGGTGGCATGACGGGAAGGCTGGTGCGGCGTCAGGTTGTGAGTCAGAGAAGTGTCTGCTGCTCCTTCAATCCAGCGCCTGTGTGGTCTTCCTCTGGCCTTGAAGCCTGAGAATCTGCCACGTAATGCCGTAAAAACTGACTGGTTGACAGGCATCGTCACTGAGTGACTGAACCATTTGATCTTCTGTAGTGCAGTGTGATGGTTGACAGGCATTTTCAATAGGTAACTGAACCATTTGATCTTCTGTAGTGCAGTGTGATGGTTGACAGGCATTGTCATTGAGTAACTGAACCATTTGATCCTGTGTAGTGCAGTGTGATGGTTGACAGGCATTGTCACTGAGTAAGTGAACCATTTGATCTTGTGTAGTGCAGTGTGCGGGTTGACAAGCATTGTCATTGAGTAAGTGAACCATTTGATCTTGTGTAGTGCAGTGTGAGGGTTAACAGGCATTGTCATTGAATAACTGAACCATTTGATCTTCTGTAGTGCTTTGTGATGGTTGACAGGCATTGTCACTAAGTAACTGAACCATTTAATCTTCTGTAGTGCAGTGTGATCGCTGGCCGGCGGAATTCCAATTATCTTTCGGATATTCCATTTTTCACGTCTCTCCAGCTCTCATTTACAGCACGTCTGAGACATCATTTCACATGTTGTTTTTCTTCCCTGGGCCTTATTCAGAGTCCAGGTTTGGCAACGGTGCGTCAGTGTTTGAATAACGATCGAACTGACCAGTTTGCCATTTAATTCCATGAGAATGTTTGACTGCCTCATGAGGGGCGCACATTGATACTTCACTGCACTGGTCTTCTGGACTGTGCTCTCCATCTCTCAGTCCATTTTCGCAATCTGTGGTGTAAATGCCTCCCAGGTGCTTGGACTCTTTTGATCGTTGCAGTTGCCGTCCACTGACAGTTGTGTCCACTCTGCCGGGGTTTCTCCAGCTGACATGATTGCTGTCTTGCTAACGCTGATCTTCGTGCCACGTTTTTCGTAGCTGCTGTTCAAGTCATCCGTGTGTTCTTGCGGTTGAACTTCGCTGTTATTTACCATATCCTGGTCACCTGGGAATGAAATAGCTCACTGAGTGCCTCTTGATCAGGATTCGCCTCTTTGGTGATTTGATTCATGAAGATGATGAAAAGGAAAAGTGATAAAGCACATTCTTGACGGACTCTGGCACTTGGAACCAGCTGGTAAACACGTTTTGAGCTCTCGCTGCATTCACACCTTTCAGATCGCTTTGATGTTGTCGAGCAGTTCGCGTCTTAGTTCTAAGACTTCCCAGAGTTTATTTCTAACTATCCGATCAAAAAGTCTTCTCTTGACCCACAAGAGCAAGATTAAGAGTTCATATAGTCTCTCTCAAAGCAGACGGAGTACGAAGAGAGCGTCTGTGTGTCCTCTCCCTTTCTTAAATCCAAGCTGGGCTTCACGTAGATGTGGTTCCACCATGGTCCATTGCGCTGTTCCAGAATTTTAGCGCAAATATTGCCGACATGGCTAAGGAGCCCTGTTCCAGAATTTTAGCGTAAATATTGCCGACATGGCTAAGGAGCCCTGTTCCAGAATTTTAGCGTAAATATTGCCGACATGGCTAAGGACGGAAACACCTGAGTAGGTGCGAGTCTGTTTCATGCCCCCTTTTCTTCCAGGTGGATTCTACAGTAACTGTTCGTCAGTCTTCCAGGACCTGTCTCTCATTCCAGTTTCAGTATCAGTGTGCTCGAGGAGGTGTCACTGCGTGCGGATTTGTCCATATTCGCTACACTGCAAAGTTTCGAGACTACACTGTGCATTATGTAATGATGATGGATAAATGAATAACAGATTAAGATGAGAAAATTTAAGAAGACAGTAAACCCTGAATGTTTAACCTCTAACAAAGTGGGGAAAGTGTTGAGATTTTATGAAACAAAGGTAGGTGGGTGGGCCACAGAAAATGATGAATAACAGTGAAGAAAGAGAAGAAACACAGATTTAAAAAGAGTGGGAAAAAGGGAAGAATTACAGCCACAACATTTCTCAAAGACCGTGCGTAGAGTGCGTATTATAAAACTCCAGCATCTCCATACGATGTGGCAGAGAGTGAAAAGAACTCCCTAGAACAAAGACACAAAAGAACCAGCAACAACGATAAACGATCACATACTTTCTGTAGCAGCCCTGTAGCAATCCACCAGCATTTCTTTCTTGACACCTTTTCTTTTTAGCCACTGAAGTTAGGACAAAGGTCGTTGTGCTTTGTGTGAGTGACAAAGAAAAGAAAACGAAGTTGCTGCCAAATAAAGATGGGTTTCATTTAGATGAATTTGAAGAGAAAAAAAGCTGAGTTGTCGTTGTAGTAATGGTCGAGATTCGATTAATGTACTTCCGTTTCCGTGAACAACACCTGAAGACTGAAGTCACTGCCTTCCAATCCCAAAGACAGTTACAGAATTCGCGTGGCGCAGGTTAACGAGCAATGGAGAGACATGAAAAACGACACGCAATTTGGACAGGCTCGTTTCTTTCCGTTTAAAAAAACACTTATTCTCCAATTCAGTCAAGATAAACATTGTTTTTAAAGCGAAAGGTCGAACAGGATTTGGGGAAATTATGTCCAGCTTTGATTTTATTCCCCATGCACCAAGAGGAGTAACGCTGTCTGACTGATCGAGAGAGCTATCGGTATTTTTGCTGTGATTGGTAGAGAGAGCTGTCGGTTATTTTTACTGTGATTGGTAGAGAGAGCTGTCTGTATTTTTACTGTGATTGGTAGAGAGAGCTGTCGGTATTTTTACTGTGATTGGTAGAGAGAGCTGTCGGTATTTTTTGCTGTGATTGGTAGAGAGAGCTGTCGGTATTTTTGCTGTGAGTGGCAAAGAGAGTGAGACCAGAGATTGTAGAGTCTACCAACTTTCTTTCATGGTGCTAAGGCAGAAAAGATTATGGCAGCTCGTAAAATATTCATTTTGTCCTCTGTCCTCTATAAATAACATTTAACGTGTTTCTGTCAAAGATGGAGTAGATTTTCAACGAAAAGAATTAAGATGAATCAATGATTAGGTTGTTTACACTGTCTTTGTTCTTCATTTCGGTCTTTTCTATTGATATATATATATATATATATATATATATATATATATATATATATATAATATATATACGTATGTCGGGTTACACGATTTGTTGCATTCTGTAAACTCCCTCGTGATTGGTGCTCATTAAGATCTCAGTTTATTTGCGGGGGGGGGGGGGGGGGGGGGGGGGGGAGAATGCAAAGTTGTTGCACAAAAGTCCGAGATTCGACTGGATAAATCATTTCGGATGAATGGCAAATTAGAACAAACAAGATTGTCAATAAACATGGAAGGCATGATTGAATTGGGTGTAAAATCAAATTTTCTTTTTCATCCAGCGTTTTGGTCCACCATCTGTAAATGCTGCGCGGGGGGGGGGGGGGGGGGGGGGGGCTGCTTGCAAGCTGGTGCCAAAAGTATCGTGTGAACAATGAGATCTGGGTCTAATGTCAAAACTCACCAGTGCTACTATGTCCGACGGGAATACCCATCCCTCAGTGGGTCTGGCGAAGAAGCTTATCAACACTACCCTGTCCACTTAGACCCTAAGGCGGCCAGTGGCAGTCCTAGTATTTTGTTTTTTATTTGGGCGTTGGAATCCAACTCACCGCCTTCTGGTACTTCAAGAATATTAATTAAGAAAGTCCTGTAGCGGTTTTTATTTTCTTCAGTTCAGTTATGCCATCAGGGCAATTGTTGTTGATATTGTTGTTGTTGTTGTTGTTGCTTTGGTGGTGGTGGTGGTGGTGGTGGTGGTGATGGTGGCGGTGGTGGTGGTGGTGGAGGTTGTTGTGTTTTAAATCAGGATGTTTTTACAGCCATTAGAATACAAATACAACATTCAAGAACAAAACACATTCATCAACAGAAACGTAAACGACTTGGAAACTAAATTATTTGTATCCTGATACACATTTGGAAAAAAAAAACCTTTGAAATTAAATCATCAATCATTCATGGAAAATACATCCGGGTGGTCCACCTAAGCTGAAAGTGCATGGTCAGAAGTACTGCGCTACCTGATTTAGTGACACACACACACACACTCTCTCTCTCTCTCTCTCTCCCCTCTCTCTCTCTCTCTCTCTCTCTCTCTCTCTGTCCCCTCACCCCTCCTTTCCTCCCTCCCTCCCTCTCTCTCTCTCTCTCTCCTCCTCCTCCTCCTCCTCCTCCTTCGCTTCTTCTTCTTCTCTCTTCTTCTTCTTCTTCTTCTTCTTCTTCTCTTCTTCTCTCTCCCGATCCTTCTTCTTCTTCTCCCAATCCTTCTTCTTCTTCTTCTTCTTCTTCTTCTTCTTCTTCTTCTTCTTCTTCTTCTTCTCCTCCTCCTCCTCCTCCTCCTCCTTCTTCTTCTTCTTCTTCTCCTTCTTCTTCTTCTCTGCTCCACACCCAAGTGCGTCGTTCCCTCTGCAAGCTACTGCCTGGGACAGGCAGAGGCATCCCCATACCCACACCCAGCACAGGGTCCTTCGTGATTCCTTTTTTTCCCCCCAGAGGAGTGTTCCTTGCTGGAGGGCTTCACGTGGGACAGGCGGAGCGGCATGTGCCTGCTGGTGGTGCAGCGCCAGGACCTCCTGGTGTCTAGCTGGCAGGAGGCCGTGCAGGGATGCGCCAACCGCAGCCTCCGCTTGGTGTCGCTGACCACCGCCCACCACCTCGATTTCCTCACCCGCACGTTGAGATACAACGACCGTAAGTGGGGGAGGGGGGGGGGGGGCGGAAACTCTTGGTGGTTTGAGTTGTTTCCCTTGTAGTTGTTTGACGTTGGTGGTTGAGTTGCTTCCCTTGTTGTTCTTTAAAATCGGGGGTTGAATCGTTTCCCTTGTTCTTTTATATTGGTGGTTGAGATGTTTCCCTCGTTGTTCTTTGAAATTGGGGGTTGAGTTGTTGCCCTTGTTGTTCTTTTATCTTGGGTGTTCAGTTGTTTCCCTTGTTCTTTGAAATTGGTCTTTGGTGGGCTGGCTGGCTGATCGGCTGGCTAGTCAGTTGGTCGGTTGGCTGGTTGACAAGTTGGTTGTCAAGCTGAGAGCTGCTAGTTGGTTGATAGATTGACTGGCTTGCTGGCTGTTTAAGCTGGGTTTTGCTTATTTTTTGATGACTTTGTTTCTTTCGTAGTTTGTTTGTTTGTATGTTGTTTTGTTTTTGTTGTTTTCTATTGGCGGAGTGAGAGTTGGGAGAGATGGTGGGAGACCGGAAGGGATATATATGTGTTTGTTTGTTTGTGGGTTTTCGTTTGTTTGGTTGTTTGGCTGTTTTTGGCTTTAGGTTTTGCTTTTGGTTGTTGTTGTTTTTTTGTAGCTTTCCACATTCTCATTTTCAATTAAATCGAGAAACTATGACACTGCTTAATGACCGTCATGAAAAGCATGATTAATTACTTATAAAACGTTAGATAACTTATCATGAAAAGAACCTATGGGCACTAAGGTAAGTTAACTTATCCTAAAAAAAAATTGTTGACACTTCAATCATTTATTGATCTATGCAGATAGGTAGGCCTTTCAGACGCATTCTTCGCGTTTCACGCAAAGGACAACAGACACATGACTGTGTCAGGTGACTGGTCTATACACATGATGGTGGGCAAGATGGTCTTCTCGCAGGTATCAAATGTAACCAGCTTGCCTGGTATATATAGAGCAGGTGTCTCGCCCTGACTCTCTGTCCAAGGCAGTTTGACAGGATACAACAGGAGGATGGACATCCTGGGGATAGAAGTCCTGCATGGTTCTCTCAGCTCGTTGACGTCCAACCCATTCTGTTTTACAATACGTTTGTCCGTCTGTCCTTGCCGTGTGTGTATAGTGTAGTTATCGATCTGTACGCCTTTGTTGTATACTCCCCGGACATGCATATACTTTGATATAATGGTTATGTGCATTTACTTTTGCTGAAGGTTACTTTATTGTATATCACATTCCAGACATGTAAAAACATAAATGCATATATATGCAATGTTTGGTCAACATTTTGTCAATAGCTTCAGGGGAAGAAAGGGGAAAGGGGAGAGAGAGAGGATGGGGGGGGGGGGGAGCGGATGGTTGTTTGTACGTGGGAGGTTAGGTGGAGAGCAGCTTTTTTTTACACTGTGCAAAACATTGCAAAAGGTTTATAAAAAAATATATTTTATTTTAAAGTTCTGAATGGACAACCTGAAAAAAAAAACCGCACTGAGTACACACACCATCTTCACCCTGTTGCCCCAGACTGTGGACATAGGGTTTGTATTAATCTCCGACTGCTCCACACAGTCCTTCACTGCATCCCTACCTCTCACTGTTATGGGGCTGTTTACATAGTTCCTTTTATTCATTCAGTTGTTTATTTATCTATTATCCTTTATTCATTCATTTGCTTGTTTCCGAATCTATGTACTGCATTATTATAACTGCTACAGTTTTCTCTATCATAAAGTCACTTGAATTAGATTACCTGAATGAGTCTCAGTACACCATTCGTACACACCACATTCCTGGAGTGATCTAACCTCGGCCACATTATAATTTCGTTTTCCTTTTACTTCCATTCTGGCCCATGTCCTTACTAGATATTGTTTCTAATATTGTATGATTTTGTGCGCACCCGCGATGGTGATGTCTTCGTCGCATGATTCTTATGCCTCTTAGTCCCACACTGCCTCCTGCCTCTCTCTCTCTCTCTCTCTCTCTCTCTCTCTCTCTCTCTCTCTCTCTCTCTTCTCTCTCTCTCTCTCTCTCTCTGTGTGTTACTTAAGTATTTAAAAATGCAGTAATGCAGTATGAGCAATTTAGTTGTTGACATTGATGGGAAAATGCTTCTATTTGCTCATTGGTTTGTCAAAGAAAAGAAAGAAAGAAACTTAAAGAAGTGCTGCTCCTCGACAAATGTCGTAAATTCCTGTGTATTTAGACACCCCTTCCTCCCGCTCCCCTCCCCCCTCCCCCCAAAAAAAGAAAAAAAAGAAAGAAAGAAAAGAAAAGAAAGACAAAGAAAGAAGGAAAGAAAGAAAAGAGAGAAAACAATAACAACAACAACAACAAACAACAACAACAACAGATTCCATCGCTTACATTTCTGTAAGCCACAATCCATAGCGACAATTAACCTTCTCTGACCGCAGGTTTCACTGGTCCAAACAAAACAGACTTCTTTCTCGGGGCCAGCCGACCCACTGCCACCAGGGGCCAGCCCTGGCCAGGGGGTGTGCCGGACTTCCAGTGGCTGAGTGACGGGTCTACAGTGGACACTGCTAACACGTACTGGGTACACGGAGAACCGGACAACCGAGAGAACAACGACAACGTGCTAGTTCTGAAGGCCGACGAGGAATTCCGTCTCACGGACGACAAGGATAGCGGTGCAGGGGCTTTGGGCTACGTCTGTGAGAAATGACGACGCGGCAACGGGAAGGAATGGGTTAAACTTGGGGAGGGCCAGTACGAAGTGACGATCATGCAGTCTATTTCTGGCATCACGGTTTCGATTCATTTCGAAAATCGACCCGTAAGGCGGAGAGACTTTTGTTAGTAAACTGACAGTTTCATATTCGCCAGTATTCCAAATTACAGCCGCATACGGTACTCATACACCCTGGAAATATGCAGACAAACAAAGCAACTTCCATTAACAAACAGGATGTTTCAAGGCTGCTTGTATACATTGAGCTGAGACTTAGGCCCAGCACAGAGTTTATAGATTGTGTTATTGTAGCCCAGCCGATCATACATACTTTTTCGGGGCTGCCAAACCCATACGGAAGTAAAGGTCACATGCTAAAAAAAAAGGTCACATCCTCAAAAAGGTCACAGCCAGCATGCAAATGACGCCACAAACAAGAGAGAGGAAAATGCACAAAACGCTGCTCCTCCCGATAATAGCCAACATGCCAGTGACGTCACAAACAAATGAGAGATGAAAATACACTAAACGCTGCTTCCCCGTTCACGGACATTATACAAATGACGTCACAAACAAGAGAGACAAAAATGCACTAAACGCTGCTCTCCGAATCACAGCCAGCATGCAAATGACGTCACAAACAAGCGGTAGCGGAAAATGCACAAAACGCTACTCCCCTGATCACGGACAGAATGCAAATGACGTCACAAAGAGCAGAAAGAAGAAAATGCACAAAACGCTGCCCCCACCCAGCCACCCAACCCCCTCCGAATACAGCCACCATTCAAATGACATCACAAACACTAGAGAGGGAAATGCACCAAACACTGCTCCCCCGTCATAGCCAGCATCCAAATGACGTCACAAACATTAGAGAGGAAAATGCACAAAACGCTGCTCCCCCGATCAAAGTCAGCATGCAAATGACGTCACAAACAAGACAGAGAGAGAACATGCATAAAACTCTGCTCTCTCGATCACGGACATTATGCAAATGATGTCACAAACAAGATAAACAGGAAAATGCGTAAAACGTGGATTTTCTGATCGCAGCCAGTATGCAAATGACGTCAAAAACAAGAAGAAGGGGGAGAGGAGGAGGAAGGAGATGAAGCTAGAGAGGAAGAGAGAGAGAGAGAGAGAGAGAGAGATGCACAAAACGCTGCTCTCCGGACCACAGTCAGCATGCAATGACGTCACAAACAAAGAGAGAGAGAGAGAGAGAGAGAATGCACAAAACGCTGCTCTCTCCGGACCACAGTCCAGCATGCAGATGACGTCACAAACAAGAGAGAGAGAGAGAGAGAGAGAGAGATGCACAAAACGCTGCTCTCGACCACAGCCAGGATGCAAATGACGTCACAAACAAGAGAGAGAGAGAGAAATGCCCAAAACGCTGCTCTCCGGACTACAGGGCGCCCTGCAAATAAGCTAAGAGAACTATTGGCTTGTATATTTTTGTTTAGTTGCATGCACAACTGAAAAAGACGGATTGGTCAAAAGTTCTTTGTCTATTCAGTACTATCCATTAATAAGTGTTATTTGCACTTTGTTTGTTTGATTTGTTCTGGGCTTCTTTTTTTTTTTTTTTCAGTGACTCTGTGGTCAGTTTCAGTTCTTTGTGTATCCATTTATTTGTTTTCTGGTTCAGCTTCTTCACTTTTTTCTTCTTTTTTTTTTTTCTTCTTGTTTTAGACTTCTATAAGTGCTCACGACCCACATACCTTGTACATGCGTTTCCTTTAATCCACTCCATAAAACATGCGTACACAATTCACCCAAAACGTGGGCTGCATTGCTTGGAAACGTTTCCATGGGTTGTATCGCGTGGAAACGTTTCCATAGGTTGTATTGCTTGGAAACGTTTCCATGGGTTGTATTGCTTGGAAACGTTTCCATGGGTTGTATTGCTTGGAAACGTTTCCATGGGTTGTATTGCTTAGAAACGTTTCCATGGGTTGTATTGCTTGGAAACGTTTCCATGGGTTGTATTGCTTGGAAACGTGTCCATGGGTTGTATTGCTTGGAAACGTTTCCATGGGTTGTATTGCTTGGAAACGTTTCCATGGGTTGTATTGCGTGGAAACGTTTCCATAGGTTGTATTGCTTGGAAACGTTTCCATAGGTTGTATTGCTTGGAAACGTTTCCATGGGTTGTATTGCTTGGAAACGTTTCCATGGGTTGTATTGCATGGAAACGTTTCTACGGGTTGTATTGCTTGGAAACGTTTCCATGGGTTGTCTTGCTCGGAAACTTTTCCATAAGTTGTATTGCTCGGAAACGTTTCCATGGGTTGTCTTTCGTGGAAACGTTTCCATGGGTTATGTTGCTTGGAACGTTTCCATAGGTTGTATTGCTTGGAAACGTTTCCGTGGGTTATCTTGTTTGGAAACGTTTCCATCGGTTGTTTTGCTTTGAAGCGTTTCCATGGGTTATATTGCTTGGAAACGTCGTTCCGTGGGTTGTATTGCGTGGACACTTTTCCATTCCATGAACAGTCAGTTTATTGATTCTTTACTTTTCACAAAAAGCCTGCTGAATTATTCAACACACACTCAAAACTTTCCAGTCTCAATCACAGGGTAGTTCCTTGAAGAGAGTTTGAAGAGGCGACAGGATGTGTGAGAAGTGCGTGTATTCATGTCCGCTGTAGGTACCTCACATATGTGGTCATACTAAACATGACCTGGTAAATATCGAAGGCTGCTCTCACAGTGTGGAATGACATCTTCCAGGCACTGTACTGGAAGTTCCAGAATAGTTCTGATGCCAGGCGTGGAGATTGCAGTCTATCGCACATAGCAATGTAACAGAGCTGAGGAATAATTTGAATTAATAATCTGTAGGAGAAGCGTGTGCTTGTACACTCAAACACGCGCTCGCACGCACGTCTGCACTCACGGACGCACCCACGCAGGCGCACACACAGACACACACAAACACAGACAGACAGACACACACACACACACACACATTCTCTTCTCTCTCTCTCTCTCTCTCTCTCTCTCTCTGTCACACACACACACACACACACACACACACACACACACACACACACACACACACACACACACACACACACACAAGCGCGCACGCGCGTGATTAAAGTCTCGCTGGCACATGAATGTCTTACTCGAATGAAATGAGTTAAAACACACAACCGTGTAGCTATGGTTCTAGGTATTGAAATATATATACCTACCATCTCTCTCTCTCTCTCTCTCTCTCTCTCTCTCTCTCTCTCTCTCTCTCTGTTATACTTAATTTCATTTTACTAATTATCATTTCGCAGTTCGTAGTCTGCCACATTTTCCCCAAAGTCAGTTGCTCTGATTTTTTTTGATTTTTTTATTTCAAATTCTGCACACTATTCGCCTCCACATCTTTACAGAAAGCGCGTAAAGACAGAAATGTGTGTGTGTGTGTGTGTGTGTGTGTGTGTGTAGCAGCCGTGTTCCGAGATGGTTGACTTCAAACTTTTCCCATAGGCAATTGCACGTGCATTTCGCCAGTGTTCACCAACACTTTACATTTGCTTCCGGCCCGTGCGTCGTTGAGCCATCGGTTGAATTTGCTTTTGCTCACAACACAGTGTGAGAGTTACAAAGACGAAGGATTCTTCTTCTTCTGTGAAGTGAAGGTAAGAGACAGTCTTGATATCATGTTTTTGAATTCTGGTTGTCGCAAGTTGTGTGATATTTTCTTTGTGCCTAGCCTTCCCTCTCCACCCCCCCCCCCCCCCCTCGTTTCCCTCCGAACGCCCCGAAGCCTCTGCCTCCTCTCCACCTCTCTCAACTTCTCTCCACCTTTCAAATCTCTTGTAATGATACTGATTTGTCAAATATTTATCGATTCTTAGCATCATCAAAGCTAAAATTGACCCTATTCTTTAGCGTCTAAGAAACGCCACACACACCACACACACGCACACGCACACACACACACACACATACGCACACACGTACGCACGCACACACGCACGCGCGTGCACACTCACACACACACACACACACGCGCGCACGCACGCACGCACGCACGCACGCACGCACGCACGCACGCACGCACACACACACACACACACACACACACACACACAGAGGATGTTTTTGTAAAGGAAAATAAAATCAAAATATACCCATGGACTAAACTAAAGTGTGTCTAATCCCGGAGCATCCCATCCAACTGTGGCGTTGGAATCAGGGTTTTGAGCGGGGTCATGTGGTTGTGACCAAGTGTCGTTGTGACCAAGTGTTATGTATCACCAAGTGTGGTTGTGACCAAGTGTCGTTGTGACCAAGTGTCGTTATGACCAAGTGTGCGTTGTGACCATGATTTTCAGTATTTTACCAACGAATGGGTAGACTTGCCGATGTGACCACATGTTGTTGTGAGCCATTGGGTCACAACGACATGTGGTCACATCGGCATGTGGTCACCTCAGCATCGGCATGTGGTCACATCGGCACGTGGAAAGTCAAAAAGTGGAAAGTCAAAAGTTCCGTGTGTAAACGCACGCATAAAGTTGTTCACACGTTAAATCCCAATACAAACTTTCGGAAGAGAAAGTGAGTTTGGCCGTCGGTGTGCCTGATAACTATACATATAGAGTGCTTCTCCTTGGGAAAAAAAAATGAGGGACCCAACTTCGGACGGATCTCCCTGTCAAATGTGTGGGCACAACAGAGTGAAAACGCTCCATCATGTTGGCAATCTCTCGATCTACCAACACCTCCCCTTTCGTTTGTTCTCAAACCGTTCATTTCTTTTGCGTTGCATACACACGGAGATAAATGAACAGTTCAGGAGCAAAACCAAAGTGATGCTACTTGATCGACAGACGGCCATATTTGTCTGTCGTGTCTGTAGAAGACGCAACATTTTTTTTTAATGTTCTAAGTGCTCCCGTATTGCCATGCGTCAGTTCAGAGACGGATGTGGGTTGTGGTGGATGGGGTGGGGGAAGGGGGGGGGGGGGCATCCAGACTTGGCTTTTTAATCTAATACTACCAGCGGCGAAGGTGAACAGGAGGTGGATACAGAACGAGTCGGACCAACCGGAAGTGGTGACTGCCTTCAGCATGCGCAGGGGAACTCTCCCAGCTAGCGAAAGGCCCCGATGCTGATCCTAGCTGTCCCCCTACAACTGTGGGCGGTTCCGATCGCTTAGCAGTCTAGTAGCGCAGCTTCTATACTCTGGCCTGCTTACACTTTGCTCTGTCCATTCCCGGTACACAAGCCTACCTCTGTTCATTCCCGGTACACAAGCCTACCTCTGTTCATTCCCGGTACACCAGCCTACCTCTGTTCATTCCCGGTACACCAGCCTACCTCTGTCCATTCCCGGTACACCAGCCTACCTCTGTCCATTCCCGGCACACCAGCCTACCTCTGTTCATTCCCGGCACACCAGCCTTCCTCTGTCCATTCTCGTACACAAGCCTGCCTCTGTCCATTACCGGTACACCAGCCTACCTCTGTTCATTCCCGGTACACAAGCCTACCTCTGTCTGTGCCTGTACACCAGCCTACCTCTGTCCATTGCTGGTATACCAGCCTATCTCTGTGTATTCCCGGTACACCAGCCTACCTCTCTCTATTCCCAGTACACCAGCATACTTCTGTCCATTGCCGTTACACCAGCCTACCTCTGTCCATTCCCGGTACACCAGCCTACCTCTCTATTCCCGGTACACCAGCCTACCTCTGTCCACTCCCGGTACACCAGCCTGCCTCTGTCTATTCCCAGTACACCAGCCTACCTCTGTCCATTGCCAGTACACCAGCCTACCTCTGTCCATTGCCACTACACCAGCCTACCTCTCTATTCCCGGTACACCAGCCTACCTCTCTATTCCCAGTACACCAGCCTACCTCTCTATTCCCGGTACACCAGCCTACCTCTCTATTCCCGGTACACCAGCCTACCTCTCTCTATTCCCGGTACACCAGCCTACCTCTGTCCATTGCCAGTACACCAGCCTACCTCTGTCTATTCCCGGTACACCAGCCTACCTCTCTCTATTCCCGGTACACCAGCCTACCTCTGTCCATTGCCAGTACACCAGCCTACCTCTGTCCACTCCCGGTACACCAGCATACTTCTGTCCATTGCCAGTACACCAGCCTACCTCTCTCTATTCCCGGTACACCAGCCTACCTCTCTCTATTCCCGGTACACCAGCCTACCTCTGTCCATTGCCAGTACACCAGCCTACCTCTGTCTATTCCCGGTACACCAGCCTACCTCTGTCTATTCCCGGTACACCAGCCTACCTCTGTCCATTGCCAGTACACCAGCCTACCTCTCTCTATTCCCGGTACACCAGCCTATCTCTCTATTCCCGGTACACCAGCCTACCTCTGTCCATTGCCAGTACACCAGCCTACCTCTCTCTATTCCCGGTACACCAGCCTTCCTCCGTCCATTCCCGGTACACCAGCCTACCTCTGTTCATTCCCGGTACACCAGCCTACCTCTGTCCATTCCCGGTACACCAGCCTACCTCTGTCCATTCCCACTACACCAGCCTACCTCTCTCCATTGCCAGTACACCAGCCAACCTCTGTCCACTCCCGGTACACCAGCCTACCTCTGTCCATTGCCAGTACACCAGCCTACCTCTGTCCACTCCCGGTACACCAGCCTACCTCTGTCCACTCCCGGTACACCAGCCTACCTCTGTCCACTCCCGGTACACCAGCCTACCTCTGTCCATTGCCAGTACACCAGCCTACCTCTGTCCACTCCCGGTACACCAGCCTACCTCTGTCCACTCCCGGTACACCAGCCTACCTCTGTCCACTCCCGGTACACCAGCCTACCTCTGTCCATTGCCAGTACACCAGCCTACCTCTGTCCACTCCCGGTACACCAGCCTACCTCTGTCCACTCCCGGTACACCAGCCTGCCTCTGTGTATTCCCGGTACACAAGCCTGCCTCTGTCCGTGCCTGTACACCCGCCTACCTCTGTCCATTGCTGGTATACCAGCCTACCTCTGTTCATTCCCGGTACACCAGCCTATCTCTCTCTATTCCCAGTACACCAGCATACTTTTGTCCATTGCCGTTACACCAGCCTACCTCTGTCCATTCCCGGTACACCAGCCTATCTCTTATTCCCGGTACACCAGCCTACCTCTGTCCATTGCCAGTACACCAGCCTACCTCTGTCCATTCCCGGTACACCAGCCTACCTCTGTCCATTGCCAGTACACCAGCCTACCTCTGTCCACTCCCGGTACACCAGCCTACCTCTGTCCACTCCCGGTACACCAGCCTACCTCTGTGTATTCCCGGTACACAAGCCTACCTCTGTCCGTGCCTGTACACCAGCCTACCTCTGTCCATTGCCGGTATACCTGCCTACCTCTGTTCATTCCCGGTACACCAGCCTACCTCAGTCCATTCCCGGTACACCACCAGCCTACCTCTGTCCTTTCCCAGTAGACCAGCCTACCTCTGTGTATTCCACGTACACCACCAGCCTACTCTGTCCTTTCCCAGTAGACCAGCCTACCTCTGTGTAAAAGTTTAACTCCCTGCCCACTAAGGGGGGTCAGTTTTTCACAGTTTAGAATAACTCCCCTGGGAGTTAATGTGTACACGTGTTTTCTGACTCCCAGGGAGTTACTTTGTAACAGAGGGGGAGTTAATCTGATCATGACTAAGATGACTCCCCACCCACCTATTCCCAGGTGTCTTTCTGTAAGAAAATGGAGAAGGGGATTTAATGTTCATGATCATCATCATCATAGGGAAAGGAAATGTCCGTGTACATATTCATGTGCTCATCTATGCATGTCCTTGACATTTTACAATGCCTTTTTGTATATAATCTGTATGTTGAGTCTGTATATACATGAATTAATGGTTTGATGCCTTTGGTAGAAATACTGTAGCCTTCAGTCTTTGGCGTTCTCTCTCTCTCTCTTCTCTCTCTCTCTCTCTCTCTCTCTCTCTCTCTCTCTCTCATGGAATCTATGAGACTATCAAACAGTCACCCATAAGTGAAGGCCATCACCCTCAAATGGTGTAGACATGGAAAAATTTCAATTTTCATTGTGTCATGCTGCCAAATTAGGGAGTGAGGGGGGGGGGGGTGTGTGATTAAGAGTGTAAGGAAGGTGGGGAGAGAATGACGAGTAGTCGCGACGTGACGTAAAATTGTTTGTATTGACTCGCTACATCTGGGAGAGAAGGAAGGAGAAAAAGGGTTGGCACAGATTAGAAATTTGTGTGCGGACACAGGGGATAGAGAGGGGGGGGGGGGGGGGGGGCTGTTTTTTTTGTACAATTTGTACAATGGGGTGGCTGCTTGGGACCGATCTGATGAAGTTGTCAAGTGACCCGTAACAGGTGTGGGGGTGTGCGTGTGCCAAACTAAAAACGAAAATCGGCCAGCCAATCAGAAAAGCACACACATTTTTCAGTAAAATTCAGGACACGTGATTAATTCACAGAAACTAATAATATTGAAGGAAACAATTCTACGTGACCAGTCTTGATCTGGCAAGTTAGTGTAGGAACACACACACACACACACACACACACACACACACACACAATTTCGTATATATATATTATATATATATATAAGATGCATGGGTGGTAGCGAGGTGCGGGGAGTGGGTGGTGGGTGGGAGTCATTCTGGTGGCATGTCAGAATAACTCCCCTGGAGTCAAACTGAAACACAGAGGGAGTTAGTTTTTTGTATTCTAGTTTAACTCCCAGGGAGTTAAAATTTACAAATTTACAGTTTAACTCCCTAGGAGTTAAACCATTCGGGGAGTTAAAACTTTTCGTTACACCGGTACACCAGCCTAGCTCTGCCCATTCCCGGTATACCAGCCTACCTCTGCCCATTCCCGGTATACCGGCATACGCGAAGAAGAAAACGGTGATCGCTTTTATGTTTCAGTCCAGCTCCCCTTGAAAATGTCCATCAAGATACGCTGTTCGGACGGGGCTGTGATGACCCTTGACCTGAAGATTGCCCAGATGTGCCATGCGCTGGATTATCTGAGTATGTCATAAGATTATACTTTCATTACGAGCATGATTTATTATTATCGTTCTGTGTAATATTTTAATGTCGACAGAAGGACAGGGGTTGAAACGGAAGTGGTCACGATTGATGACGATTTGTTTTCGTGCTTTAGTTACCGAATAAGCGTTTCGTGTGTTTGGCTGTCGTTGTTCTTTGGCCGGGAGATGATGGGGAAAGGGAGGGGGGACGGATCTTATTCCTTCACTTTCTTTTGTAAAAGAATGTAGAAATACAGGATGTGCATGCAAATGTGTGTGCGAGCGTGCGCGCCTGTATATATGTGTGTGTCTGTGTCTGTGTGCGTGTGATCTCCAGTTTGATTTTCCTTTCCACTGAACATCAACATTAAACACTCATATGTGTGGATTCGCGTGTGCGCATGCTTTGCATGCATGCTCGCCAGCAGCCAAGCAGCAGTCATCGGGTGGAGAGGAAAGGGCAGCCCACAGTGACCCCAGACAGGCAGCGCAGCAGGATGAAACGACAGCCAAACAAGCAGGGAAAGAGAAGGAAGAGGAGGCCGGCGCCCCATGGCAGACAAAGAGGAGAAAAACAGAAGACGCGGAAGAACAGAGAATGGAATGCGAAGAAGCGCAGGAGGGGGCGGAGAGGGGAGAGACGTCAGGAGCAGCGGGAGAACCTCAGCGCGGGGACAACGTCGAGCAGAGCGAAGGTGAAGAACGAGGAGGAAGAGGTGAAGAGGAGAAACCAAGCGAACCGGAAGAACTAGGAGCGGTATCGGGGAATCTCGAGGTCCCGGTCTCCGGAAGCATCCCAGGGGCAGACGAGAACCTTAGCGGGCAAGAACGACAACAACCCCCGCCGACAAAAGAGCTCGCCTCTCTCGCGGTCTCTGGAAGCCAAGTCCAGGAAGACGTCAAGCAAGGAGAAAGGGAGGGAAGAGGAGAGGCCGGGGAAGAGAAAATGGAGGAGGAGGAGGAGGTGGCCAACGTGGACGTGAGCCAACCGATCATGGAGTGGGTGGTGAGGTGGTGCCAGCACCACGCCCTCGACCCGCCCGATGTCCTGCCGGTGGCCAACAAGAAGAGCGTGGAGCTGTCTGCTTGGGACGACACCTTCGTCCGTTACGTGGGCCAGAAGGGCAAGGGGATCTTCTTCGAGGTGCTTCAGGTGAGCATGGGTTGGGTTGGGGTTCAGCTGAAATGCCCTGTCACATACAGACGATTGTGTGGATGCTGAAATGAAAAGCTGTGCACCGTTTAGGGAAAGAGGTTAAGCGGTGTGATAAGGTTGAGGAGGTGGAGAGTTGAGGGAGGCAGAGGCAGAGGAAGATATGGGATAGATTTCGTGAGAAAACAATGAAGCTTAGAGGACTAACCAAAGAATGTGTGTTGGTGGAGAAGGTAGACGACTTGGTCGTTCATCTAACCGCAGGAACAACCAGAAATGAAATGGAGAAGAAGAAAAAATCGGATCAGATGACGGTTTTTTTTGTTTTTAGCTTCACTGAGGCTTTGGGTGGGGGTGGGATGAGTAAAGCACATTTATTGAAAAGTTTATTTTATGTACGCTATGATTGTAGTAACTTCCCCCTTTTTGTGTGTATTTGACATCTTGATAGACAACTTGGACACCCCGAGAAAGATGTCAACTATCCTGTGCACAGTCGAAGCGCTGTGGGTACGAACATTTGTTTGTTTGTTTGTTTTGAATTCAGTCTTGCTGCCGTCGTATTTGCCCACAAGAAAGTTTTTAACATGTGTGGGCGGATGGTTATGCCATTACCTCTCTGTGAGAATGCCTGGGATTTGTCGGTATAGGCTACATTACTACCCCAGAATCTGGAAATTGTGCAACAGAAAATTCCTCTTTTCGGGTGACTTTCTTCCACAGTGCCTTTTGTTTTACACACAAGTCATCTCACCCACCCCACCCACTCCCTCCACCTCCCCGCCAAGATTTTTTTGTTTGTTTTTATCCGCGTGCATTGCTTCGTTTCTTTGTTTGTCTCTGTGCAGTATTACGCAAAATCTCCAAAACCGGTTTAACCAGATGAGAACAAGATGCATTGTGGCCCTCGAACAAAGGCACTAAATGTCGGTGCAGATCAATAGTGCAGGTTTGGATCAGATGGCAGATCCGGGATCGGTTCATCAACTGATCAATAATTGTCCACTGAACCAGAGCATCGTCGATTCAGTGTTTAACACCGGACATTTCTATGACGTCACGGGTTCTCATGGAATCTTGATTTTTTATTTGTGATGTACGCATCGGCATTTCGTTCCCTATCCAGTTCAAGGTAGATAAAGAAATAAGCGAATGAAATAGAACGGAATATATTGTTGGGAATAACTCATTCATCTGAATCTGTATGAACCTTCCCCTTTGTAGGCTTAGAGTCTGGCACCAGCTTTAGCTGTATGTAAAGTTAACATTGGGCAGTAGCTTTAGCTGATTGATGGCCTGGTATGAAGCAAAAGCCTGAGCTATTAGCAGCAGCTGTAGCTGTTTGATAGCCTATAGAGTATTTAGCAAAAGCTCTGGCTGTTTCTTTGTAGGCTTATTGTCTAGCAGCAGCGTTATTTGTTAGATAGCCTAGTATTTAGTAGAGGCTCTGGCTGTTTTTAGACTTATTGTCTAGCAGCATCATTAGCTCTTTGACAGCCTAGTATTTAGCAAAAGCTCTGGTTGTTTGTAGACTTATTGTCTAGCAGTAGCATTAGCTGTTTGTGAGCTTAGTACCTAGCCGTAGTTTTAGCTGTTTCTAGGCTTAGTATATAGCAGTTGTTTGTGGGCTTAGTAGGCGATTTTTGTCGACTTTCTTAAAGTGTTTTGTTGTTCTTGGTGGTGTCAGTGTCAAAATAGGCTCTACCCCCCCCCCCCTCTCTCTCTCTCTCTCTCTCTCTCTCTACTGCCATGGTTATTCTCGTCCGCTACACCATTTGAGGTAGCCTACCTGTGGGCGTAAAACTGAACAGAATGTGTTTCTGGACCAGGTCTCTTCTGCTTGGCACATTACCGCTCCATTATTTCCGATTCATTTCTGGTAACGTATTTCATTGTATCGTTCTCCCGCCGTTCTCTCTTTTCTATTCTTAACTGCAACCCCCAACCCCCAACCCCCCCCCCCCCCCCCCCTCCCCCCATGGGAGATCACTGCATTGTGACGTTTCCGTCTGCGGCATGGGAAACGCCACAGAACTATGTGTTTTACGTGTGGTTTTGTTGGAGGACTGATCACAACTGTTGAAGACCGATCTCACAGACCAGTTCTCTCATCCAGGAGACGGAAGCGGACTCTGAGCAGGTGTAACAGAACTCGGTGAATTCAGTGCTGTCAGCGAAGGATTTGATGTTTTTATTTCGACATCGTCTTTTTCGTCTCATCTCTAACTTCTCCCACTTTCACAGTGAATGTGAATTGTTCACCCATTCTTTGTTTTTCTTCTCTTCATGTCTATTTTCGTTACTTGTGAATTGTTTGTTAATTGCCCGGCTTGAAGAAGACCAGAGCAGCAGTTCCATCCTCCCAAGAAGAGAGAGCGTCGAAGTCACGATCAGCAGTTTAATCAACTAGCTGTAGACACCGACTACCGGCTAATGTCGTTCCTCCCAAGAACAATTGTGGACTGGAACTCCCTCCCCAGGATATTGTTGATGCCAAAACCCCTGACACATTTGTGTCACTGGCCAATAGGCACCTTCAGTAGATTTCTACATAAAGCTGTCTTGTTGTGTGCATGGATGAGTGGAAGGATGTTGCGGGCCTGAGCTGCTTACTGCAGCCTGGGGCCAGCTAGTCCATAGTAATGGATGAAAAGTGACCGTGGTAGCCTGCTGGCAGCTCCGCACATAGCTTTTACCTTTTTTTTGTTTGTTTTTTTTTGTTGCTTTTTTTGTGTAGGCTAGTGAGTAGGTAAGTTAGGGGTGGGGGGTGTCACTTTGTGGTATGAATGTGTGTAATCTCATGTTTATGAAAAAGGAATTAGAATAGAATAGATTTTTTTCCAGCAGATCCCCCGTTCACAGTCTCATAATAATCAGCCTGTTGATTGTGGAGACTCTATAGAAGAAGAAGAAGAAGGCCAAGGCTTGCTACTTTGATTTTTGTTGTGTTTACCTAGTGGCACAGTACTTCCACTTTTGCTTCCAAATAATGTACATTTTACGATGCACTCCTTTCAGTTTGTTGTTTTGTTGAGATCTGTTATTGTTGATGCGAGAAAGACTGTTTGGGTAATGCTTTTCTGCGGCGTCATTTGCTTGATTCCCACTTAATGATAATTCATATTATCTTAGACATAATTGTCCAGATGTATATATCTGTGACACAATCATAGTTGTATACTCAGTGCAATGTTTGTTACTATCGGCATCTCTGTTTGGTGCAGAAAAGGACTCACCTTGATAGAATGTAACTTAACATGTTACCATATCACTGAACATGTGATTAGTGTTTACATGAATGTTTTTAAGTGATCAGCGTTTCTTAAGAAGATGACAGTTTTGTGACTAATATTGAAAATATTGCTGAAAGAAAGTAATGCAGATGTATAGCTGTTCACTAAGTGACACAGTCGAGCAGTCGATGGCTGGAAAGAACTTATAATTGCTGTGCACGATTTGCTTCTGCTAGCATTTGCAGTTGCTAACAAAATACCAACGCCAAAGTTTACCACCCACCCACCCACACACCCCCCACCCACCCACCCACACACATATTCATGAAATAGGTCCACTGGTTTACATTAAAAGGAGATGGCATCACCCTACTGCCAGTAAGACTAGACGCCGCAATAATTATTGTTTACATGCCGCTCGAGTTCTTCTTCCTCGTTCGCTTCCCGTTAGATGAGCAGCCCCGTGTCCTCGATAAAGGCTGCCATCCACCGCAGCTCCTCCAGGGTGCTGTACAACTTGGTTTCCACTGCTGTCGGTGTTGGCCAGTACTTCCTTCTGGATGCTGCATGCGTCATACAGTCTTGAAGGATGTGGTCGGTTGTCTGCTGCTCGAGTGATTGTGTCGCCTAATTTTGCTGGAGCGCAGCGCTGCTTTGAAGGCGTTCTTGAATCCAGAATAGTAGTGCACGGTCACCTCAAAGTTTCCCATACTAAACTCTTGAGTTAACGCTTGCAGCTAGGACGTGTGTGTATTTGTGTGTGTGTGTGTGTGTGTGTGTGTGTGTGTGTGTGTGATACGAGTTCTCCATCCACCATTTTGAAATGTTTCACACACGTGCGCGCGCGCACACAAGCACACACACACACACACACACACCACACACTTGTCTACACAAGCGAGTTAACCAAAAAAAATAATAAAAGGGGGAGGGAGGGCAAAGTCAACGAGTTAAAAAAAAAGAAATTACAAGTACCGAAATTCCACAATTCGGGGATACAGTTTGTACTGAAATTGTCCAATACTGCCTGTGAAAAGAGAGTGGTAGAGGGAGGGGAGGGGAGGGGGTGGCTCCACAATTCGGGGATACAGTTTGTACTGAAATTGTCCACAATACTCCAAGTGAAAAGAGAGTGGTAGGGAGGGAGGGGAGGGGGGGGGGGTGACTCCACAATTCGGGGATACAGTTTGTACTGAAATTGTCCACAATACTCCAAGTGAAAAGAGAGAGGTAGAGGGAGGGGAGGGGGGGGGGGGGTGGCTCCACAATTCGGGGATACAGTTTGTACTGAAATTGTCCACAATACTCCAAGTGAAAAGAGAGTGGTAGAGGGAGGGGAGGGGAGGGGGGTGGCTCCACAGTTCGGGGATACAGTTTGTACTGAAATTGTCCACAATACTCCAAGTGAAAAGAGTGGTAGAGGGAGAGGAGGGGGGGGGTGGCTCCCTGTCAAAAGAAGAGAGTGGAATGTTTGTTAGGTTTTAAGAAACTGCTGTCTGACAAGCCTACCCCATCTGCCTGAATGACATCTCTTGCAGGCCGCTGACATCCTGGACATCGAGCTGCTCAAGGACTGCCTGTGCAAGCATATTGCTGATAACATCAACAATGCATCGCCCACGGATATCAAAGAATTTTTCACAGTCAAAGAACCTGGGCAGCCACTGTAAAAAAAAAAGCTCCTCATTGATGTAACTGGCGAGCATTTCGTGTGATGGACAGGTGAGGTTGTGTGATGCATTCATTGGTTATTCTGTCATCAGTGCTTACGTATATCGTTACGGTATTCTGTGTCTCTTTTATGAGTTGTTTTACCAATCACCAAACAGCAAGACTTTCTTCACGAATCTTTTCGCCATTGCTTCTTTTTCTGATATCGGTGCCTGCAGTTTCAGATTAAAAACAAAACAAAAAAATCACCCACAACAGCCAAGCAGGGAGTTAATTTAGACTGTCATTGAACAGGCATGATGGCGGACATCCTTTGAAGTGGGACATTCACTCATGTTGGCTCCGTAACACAGCAATTTGTTGTCAGAGCAGAGGCTCAGCAGGCATGGCCTGCATTTGTCTGGATAAGAACAAGGCAGACATCACCTCAGCTGCAATGCAGTGATTACTGTGATGGGTTTGGGGTTCATACAGACCCCAAAGCAAACAAAACAAAACAAAACAAAAAATATCTAGACTTTGTATGGACGTTTCAATCGAGTCTTGTCGGAAGCGGGTTTCCGACACTGTTCACATCGCTTGAAGGCGTGTCGGACGCATACTTCCGACAGAGTTTGACGATTTTTAGATCATACCGCCTTTTATCAAAGGGCAATAAATCTCGTTTCAGGGACAGCTTAGGGCCTTTTTTTTGCAGTTGCTTCCCTTAGACCGTTCTTCTCAAAAGTCATAATGAAGCAAGCTATGCGTGCATAAAGGCACATACGGCCATTCTGTACTCGTTTTATACGGATTTGAATTGTCCTACTTTCAGTTCCCGCGATTACACGATTTTGAACACGATCACACGATTTTGAGTGGATCAAGCATTTTGTGGTCAAATTCTTGTGTTTTATGCAATTGTCATAAATATACTATTCTCTGTAGGTCATACCAAGTGCTCAGAAGTGTAACTGAACTTGTGTGGGAGGACAGAGAGCATGAAGTAGTGGATTACAGTGTGCACAAAAAGTTTTGTTGTTTTTTTTTCTGCAAATGTGTTTATCATTTTGGATTACTTACATCATGTGAACTGTATGGATTCCTCACTGAAGGTAAGCATTTTTGATAAGTATATTGTTTCTTCTATCCAATGTTTCATGCTCTTAGATGAAGTGGTTGATTTTTTATGATTTTTTGAAAATTGCCAAAAATCGTGTGATCTGAGGGACAAACTGGCCCATTTTGGCTATGACTTGATTGAGTTGATACAAATTCAAGAACAACAATAATGAAAATATATGTGCCTTTATTCACGCGTAGCTTGCTTCATGACTTTTGAGAAGAATCCAGTTAGTAGCAGATGATAGGGATGAAGACATTATCAGCAGACATATTCCCTGAAGTTGGAGTATGGCTGCCTTAATGGCGGGATAAAAAACGGTCATACACACAAAACTCCACTCCCTTTGTTGGGCAGATGGGATTAATCCTTGCCTGTCTATACAGGGAGTATCAGCCGGCGTATGCGGAAAAAAAAAAAAAAAAAAAATTGGCAGACAAAAATGAACTCTCACATTGTGTGTGTGTGTGTGTGTGTGTGTGTGTATATATATATATATATATATATATATGCGTGTGTGTGTAACGATTTTGTTTCTAAAATGAATTGATGTATCAAAAGCTTCATGTTAGGCACTCTGATGTGCTCACAAGCACTTTATTCCAAGTTTCAAGGACTTTTCTTTACACCTTCAAATAGGTCAACATTCAAGGGCTGTTATCAGTGTTAAGGACTTTCAAGGACTTGTATGAACTCTGGGTTTGCTTTGTGCTGACCTGGTACCAACATTTCCTCAAGTAATGACACTGCACTGGAAGGGCGTGGAAGAGAACACTAGATCATGATAATCTAAGGAGAGAAAAAAAAGATCAAGCTGTGTTCTGTTCAGGCACTTAAGGTAAGGAAAGTTATACAAGGTGTTGGTATCCACGGGCACGTGGTGATTGACTGGAATCAATATCGTCCTCATCCCAGAGTATAAGCTGTCAACAGTCCAACAGAGCTTTCTGTCGTAGGTGTTCCACTCCAGCTGTCCCATGTATTAACCGATTTAAAACATCTGTATTTCTCCCCCCCCCCCCCCCACTCGCACAAAAGCGCTTTTACTACTAATTCTAGCACAGATGTGGTGCTGCCATCACCATCATCTACACTGTACACATTGTCAATCCCTCCATCCTCCTCTTCCCCCTCCACCCTCTTCTTTGGTGATCAGACTTCATCTACTCCCAGGACACGGAGTTGTTCCCACTGAGACTGTACCATGTGATCTGATTAGTGACCTGCTCAAGGTAAGTTTATTAGTCAGTCCTATTGACAAGAGCCATATTGTTTTTGTGCTTTAGGATTTTTCTTTTGACTTTTTTTTTTTTTTAAGTACAGTAAATTTGTTCTCAATACAGTGTCAATTCCCAGTAAATTCTCATTGACTAAGCAAGACCTGTTTTGATTCTATTATTATTAAAACTGTTTTTATTCCTGTTGTCGTATTATGATTGATTGTTCAATCCAGTTATGGACTGTATTCTTTTCTTTTATTATGATCACTTTTCCAACACCACTGTTTCAGTGAAAGAAGACCGAGCAGTGTCAACAAAATATTTCCCCAATACAAGAAGCGAATTGCGCATGGACACTGAACAGGACTGGATTGTTTCGAACAAAATAAAGTATTCTGAACTGCACCAGGATTTTGCAAGAATTTCTTTGTCATGTATGGACACTTGATGTTCAGCTCAATCTTGTGGTGTGTCACTTGAAGCCACTTCTGGCTCCCCGATGCACATCCACATCCACACCATGTCTGTTCCATTCCCAGCATCCACAATCCACAATCAAACTTGTCATGATGCTCTTGGTTGGTTGGTTTTTCAGCTGCTGAAAGAGCATTGGTTGGTCGGTTGGTTTTTCAGCTGCTGAAAGAGCATTGGTTGGTTGGTTGGTTTTTCAGCTGCTGAAAGAGCATTGGTTGGTTGGTTGGTTTTTCAGCTGCTGAAAGAGCAGTATTTCATTCTTGAATTTCTGGAGTTACAATGTATTACTTGAAAAGAACTCACTGTCTCGGAGTGATTGTTCTCTTTTTTCTTTCTTTTTATACCACCTATGCTCAATGCATTCACATGTTGTTTTTTTTTCTGGAGTTACAGTTGAATTTGATTGGAATCAAAAAGCAAAACAGTGAAAACTTTTGTAATGGCGCTGGCTGGACAGAATGAGCTACCAGTTGCAGTGCCAGAGAAACGGAGGCTGCGGTGGGGTACATTTTGGTTGTCAGTAGATATGGATGATTGGGCTGCCAGGCATCTCCACAGCTCTGTGTTCTGGGAATGCACTGCAGGGTAGAGGTGTTGTGACCAGTCCACTCCTCCATGACGTCAACCCAGGACTCTTCAGGAAGGAAGAAGCTCTCCAGTCTACATCTTAGTGATGTAATAGTGATATTTTGTACCAGACACCTTAACGAGTATTAACTGTACAGAACTTCATGGGTCTGTTTTAGATTTTTCGTAGATATAACGACGACCTGAACTGGGTCAACCTTCTTCATCAAGCTTTTGTTCGACTCATTGCAGATGGCCTATTGCGGATTCTCATTCACTGCTTCCAAGCTGGGAGCAGTTGTTGCCAATGTTAAAAGGCCATGGGGCAGATAGTATTTTCTGCTGCTTTTCAACATTTATGTCAGTTATTCTGAAGGTATGAGTTCTGGTTATTGCAACTACTGCAGAAGAGACTTTTTTTCCATGAAGCAGACACGTGCGCAGATTACAACTTGCTATCCGGTTCCTGTCTACAATGGATGTAGGACTTCTGCAAAAGCCCTGAATAGTGTCAGACCACATTTTTTCTCTTAAGATGATGCCCTCATGCCCTTTACAAACATCGCAAAGCTTTGAGTTACACGAGATAAAATTTGAACATCACAATGACGAACCAATTCACAGTTCTGTGTGTCAAAGCTGAAAACTGTACATCGTTTACCCATTACAGTGCAAGACTGGGAACACCGTGAAGTGTGGTGTCTGTGGGACTTCTTCACTCATGTCTCAGGGGCATCCATCCTTTCATCGGCTTTGTCGAATGGTGCAGGACAGGATGTGATGGGGGCAAAATCAGCTGTACCAGGAACAGCTTCAGGCACGTCTGCAAGGACAGGGTCTTGCCTACAAGTGTACTATATCAAAGGGGGGAAAACAATGTGTATATGCACACTGAAATACACACAGCACACTGAAACACACACACACACACACACACGCACGCACACACACACACGAGCACATACACACATATCGTCCGTGCACCTAGGAAATCAGTCAAGTGCCAACATGGGTCAAAGATTTACATTTTAATCGATACAAGACGCATTCACAGCCATTTTAGAATGGAGCTTTCTGCAAGTAAGACCAACTGTGTACACGATCAGAGGAATTTCTTTGTGGGGAGGTACAGGAATACTTTGAATACTTTACAAGAAATAAATACACAATGAAGAATGAATTACAAAATAATACAAACAAGAGAAGCTGAATACACTACATTTTGCTTTCCATACTTTGTGTATAACTTTGTACGTGATAAAACCTTTGTGTGCTTACATGGACATGCGGCAGGGAATGGCTTCATATTGTCAGTCACCACACTGAGGTCATCAATGAGGAACATGCCTGCAGTCACTCACCTGGCCATTTTGAGAGGCATGCAGCATCTCTTGATTCTTTGTGGAAAGGGAAGTAGTACCAGACCATACAAGTCAAAGTGGATTTCCTTTCCAGGTCACCTTCTCAATCTCTTTATCAGAGAGTAGCAGTCATCGTTCTTCTAATTCTGTTTGGTGAGTCTACGCCAGCAGAGGAAGGTAACTCTAACATAAACACATGTCATGTTCCTCAATTTCTACTGATTCCCATTCCCCCCCCCCCAGTCAATAAATTTTATGCCCTTTCAGACCATGTCTATGGGTGAAAAACCTAAGGAGAAATTTCCAAACAGCGCTTTTTAACTATATAGATCCTTCACAGGCATTGAAAGACTTGCCTGGAAAAAAAAAAGGAAAAACAAGTCTCCAGTTAGGATTTTCCCTGCTTTTATCTGTCCTTACATTCTTTGATGGGCACTGTTATGCAGGATTCAAGGGGCAAAGGTTGAAGAGAGATTTGGTTGCATGCTCTACCAATGTCTCTCCCTCCTCTAGTCAGGAAATGAGACAAACAACAGGAAAGTGCGCAGATAACAGGAACCAGGGCAGACAACAGGAAACAAGACAGACAACAGGAAACGGGACAGACCGCAGGAAACGGGCCAGACCGCAGGAAGGGCCAAGATACACAGTTGCTCTGTTTGTGATCCATACAAAAAAGGTGGGCAAAGGACTCTCCTAATGAATATCTCAAGTATTTATCATAGCTAAGTCAAGAAAATATGATCCACGATCATTGGTTCTGTTGCTTTCATTACAATATTGAGGCGGGACATAAAAACGAACTGAATTTTTCTTTCTATTTTGGATTGTTATGGAAAAGTATTACTCATGTATGTTCGATATGTGCTGTGTGTGCGTGTCTGTCAATATCATTTCCATTCTTCTGGACAGTCACTTGTAATACCTACTCCAATGCTGCTGCTTTGAGTTTTTCATGAACACCTGCCCTCCCGTGTCTCTTGTCCTCATTCTCCCTCCCCTCCCAATCCCATCCACCTGCTGAACAATCATTGTCTCCCCCTCTCCCACAAACTTCCACTTTCCAAATTCATCATGACAAAATTGTTGGGTGAGCCAGTTTAGACGTAATGATCCATTAACAGGAGATCCTCCACGGTGCTCCGCTGGAAATCTGGTCAGGGATCACAACGACGCATGCACACAAAAGCACACACACGCACCCAGGCATCTCTCACTCCAGTCAGTCCATGTCAAACTTGGCTGCGCTCTCTAAACCCACTGCTTACATCTACATTTTCTGGACTCTTCATCGGAGCTTCACTCTCTCTTTCTTTTTCGCTTTTTTAGGCCAAAATGTGTCAAAGTTTACCACCATCCTTTACTCCCATAGCTATTTAAGTCGGATTTAGGTTTATGGCATCTCTCTTTTTTTTTTTTTTTGTTTGAATACTCTCTCTCCCAACTACAGTATCGGTCTTCAAGCAGTACGGAAGAGCAAAGTTCCTTGGTGATGTAACTGTCATCTCCTGTCAGTATGGCGCCCACATCCTTGCTCCTCTCACAGGCTCAGCAGCAGCAGCAGCAGCAATGAAATCAACAACTGTATCCATTCTGGAAAAAAAAAAGAAAAGAAAGAATAACTCGGTTGATATATTCACCATCATCTCTGTATTCGCATGGGAGCGGCAGTCTTTGGGTCTTCCATGGAAACCCCAAAGTCCAAACACCACGGTGCAGTGGTTAGTAATCATGGGTTTGTTGGCTAGGAGGTTCTGGTTCAAGCCACATCAGAAGCATTTATCTGAGGGACATTTTTAGCTCCACCTTGTTCCTGCAGAAAGCTATGGGCTCAAATGGGAAGCAAATTCTGCAGTAAGGTATCTTAATTTTGAATTGCAATCCTGATGAAAATGCTGTTTTCCTCCTTCAAAACAAAGAGCTCTCTAACAGGGGACAGCTTTGCTTTTTACACATTTTGTACATCAAGGTTTTAGGATAATAGAAAACATTTTTCAAAACTTTACTCAAAGAAAGTACTGATGACCAGCCACTAGGATTCCCATCAATGCCATTTATTTGTGGAATTTTTCAGCCCCAACTGGCTCCGACTAAGAGCTGACTTTGCTATGCGCTCTATTATGAAGCGCGGAACCAAACAGCGAGTTTCATCCTCTCAACAGACCCATCTCTGAAAGTATTGCTCAACCTTCTTGACTGACACTTTGGGTGTCTGTATCTCCTGGGCTTGACTGACACCGAAATATACTATGAAAGTAAACACATGAGTAGTAGAGCATTTTTACATAGTCTCAGACTAGAATGGGACTCCGTACCATCATCGTCCTCATCCTCGTCAGTCGGCATAAAGTCTCAAATTCTGTACCCCTTATGCCCTGCTCTCATGGTAACCCCAGGTTCCACTTCCTCTCCATGTCTGTTCTATGCCACTAGCAGGACTGCTGGTTTTGACAAGTCTGATGGGGACTGTTTTTAGACTGGCATGGCGGATGCAGAAACAGAAATCTCTTGCAACAGAAAGCAGAAGTGTCTTGTCTTTTTTTTCCTTACAATAATTATTTGATGAACATTGAAGATGCACATGCATATTTATTATATTGTGCTTGTTTCTGTCATTAAAAAAAAAGGAAAAAAAGATGAAATGCCGTCTTTCTTCTTTTTTTAAAATTTGCATTCTTTTGAAAAGTTTATTACAGTCAAGTATTTTTTAAAAATTTCCCAAATATTTCTTTCTGGCATCACTTTTCATCTATCACAATCAGGTCTAGAATTAGCAGAAAAACACAGAATTCTCAAAAACATTCCTTTCATTCAGTGATTTACGAACAGAATGAAAAACAAAATACGCCTTCAAGAGCACTCTCCCCCCATCCACACACCAACCCTCTCCCTCCTCCGACATGCTGACCCATAATACATGCACACAAATGCCGAACCAACTTTATTCAAATAAAGCTTTAAAATGTCACTATTATCACAAAACTCACTGTACCACATTTACTTGTAAACCTCTCACCTTGAAAAAAAGAACCATCATACACCTCGACACCCACTCAAACAGCTTCAGAAGTTTTTCAAGAACTCCTCAGCACTGATGCGAGCTCGGGAGTTGACAGCCAGCTTCATTTCATTGATCTCCTTGTCGATCTCTTCCATGAACTGAATGATGAAGTCCACCAGCTTGTGTTTGAACATCTGCTCTGTGTGCACGTTGGTGATCAGAAAGCTGATGTCGTATCCCTGTCAACATACATCCACAAACACACAAAATGATTCAGTTATGAATATAAACAAACTTAGTTCAAAATACTACAAAACGAACTAAAAACACCTCCAATGATTCCAGAATTACACCATATCCCTGTCAACACACACACAAACAGTGACGGTACACACATACAAAATGATTCAGTAATGAATCTAAACAAACTTAGTTCAAAATACTACGAAATGAACTCCTAAAAACAACTCAAATAATTCCTTTATCTTTGGAAGGGAATCAACTCCTGCCAGTTCTAGTGCCATCCCATGTATAAAGAAAATACTCTTAAGTCCCTTTGACATAGAGTCTCGGTTTTAAAATAGCAGTTTTATGTCAGCGAAGTCTGCACCCAAGCCAAGCGCCTTCTCTTTCTCCATAAAATTTCGTTGATCAGCTAGCTATTGTACACAAACTTTTGCTTTTGACAATTACATTTTGGGGACCAAGACAAGCAACATTTGTTACTGCTCCTTACAAAGACACACAAAAAAACAACAAAGTTTTAACATTTTTGTACAAAACACAGCTGCTTTCCTCACAATGTCATCAGTGAGATGTCTTGAGGACAAAGTTATTTTCGTTTTTTTGATCAGTTCCTTTCAAAATGACTGCTGTGCTGCAGTCTGTGATTGGTTGCTGGCTTTGAAAACTGTTCACACTTCTCAACAACCAAAATACAGGCTGCTTCAAGTCCTCAAAGAATTGGTAGTCTTAAATAGTTCAAAACACTTGGAGAAGAAGATGTTTTACCTATCTTGAAAATATTCAGTGCTGATTTCTGACATGCCTACCCCAAAATCTTACTACCAGGAACAGATGTTATAAAAATCAAGAACAAATTGAAAATTTCAAAAATTCTCAGGAACACTCAACCTTCCTTTTGTGGACACAACCGCGTGTGTGTCCCCTTTCCATCCTCCTTGTAAACATGACCACCTCTCACTGTACTGTTTACGAAAGGTTTGCCGATGGCGATCTTGTTTTTTTCACGGCTGCCGCTGGGGTCCATTTTGAGTATCTTCATCATCTGTCTCGCACACTCGCTTCGCAGTCTTGATGCTAGCCATGTTTGATGGTTGAGCGTGCTTTTTCTGAACCTTGGCTCTGTTCGGTATGTTTCGTCGACGGATATGGCCGTGTGCAATTCAAGCGTCCTAACCGTCATCTGGTTTGTCCCTCTGTGAAAAATTGTCCACTCGTTTGATTTCGTTTTCTTTTTTTTCTCTTTTTCCCGGAACACGCGATCCCTGACCGTAACGTCTGGAACAAACCTCAATTTTGATGTTTTTCCATAACAAATACAACTATTCCGTGACGGTAGGCATGTCTGTGATTTTATACTGGGCCCGTCAAACTCTAGAACCACAGTTACTGCTACATGCAGACCAGAAGTTCGGAACTAAGTGATGTATGCACAGCTCTATCTGCATAATATTTCACCTTCATCTTATTCTACTTACATGCTTTTTACCCTCATGTTATTCTATGCTATCTGCACCTTACTTTCCTTTCAACTAATTATCTTCAACCTGCACGTTATTTTACCTAGCTGTTATTCCATCAGCATATTAGTTTACTCTCAAGTCTGAATCCAAGTCCTGCTGGACGTCTGCCATCACTACAAGCTTTTTTTTTTCTTAAAATCTGCAGAACAAAATCATAGCTTTCCAAACATCCATGACATGGCAAGCAGATTAACATCACGCTGAAAATTTTGCTGACGTTGTGATATCATTGTCAATAGCATGACTTTTTTGTTTGTTTGGGTTTTTTTTTGTTTGTTTGTTTGTTTTTTTGACTTGGAACAGTTTCAATTTGTATATATACCTACCTCAACTGGTTTCCGTCGTAGCACCACAAAGTTTTCAGCCCTCATCATCATAAACCTCATGAACTTGTGGCACAGAATCCGTTCTATTTCATCTGCCTGCACACACACACACACACACACACAAACTGCATGAAACATGGCAGCAGAAAACAAACGCCGGACAATCTGAAAATGTATATGAATATGGACAGACGGTAAGCAAGAAACAAACACAGGAACAATAAGAAAGGGAAGCACTCCAGGGAATTTTTTTTTTTCAACTATTAACACAAAGGGCAGGTGCTTAAACTGTTATTTCGATATTACATTGCACTCTGTTGCAATTGCACTGTTGCATTGCATTTAACTGCACAACATTGCAACTGTGTTGCATTGTACTGCGATATGTATTGCATTGCCTTGTATTGCTTAATGTTATTTGATTGTCACAACAGACTTCTCGGAGTGAAAATCAAACAGTTTTTCCCAGGGGAGAGCACATGTTCATTGTACATCGCCACAACTCTTTTTCCCCACCTTCTTTTTCATTATCTGCAAAAGTTTTTGTTTAACTCTCAATCTGGATTTTCCTGCATCTATTTGGCAAGGGAAACCTCCCTTGTTGCCACAGGTTCTTTCCGTGTACTAATTTCGGCACTTGGAAACAGTTTATTGTCTCATCCTAAAGACTGGTTCTAAGACTACTGCTTAGGGGTAAAGTGGAGAGGATAAGAAGAAAAACCTGCAGACTCGAACCAAAGACCCAGACGGCCTGCCTGTCTTCCTGGTTGAAAGCACCACCCACTGTGCCTATTTCCAACTGTGAACCTGGTGCCATGGTGGAGTACACTGCAAAGAACTGCCCATCTTCTCTTGCACCTTACATGAACACGCACCACTGGGGGTGACAAGAGCTTCCCACTACAATAAAAAGATAAGCTCTGCCTACCTCTTTTAGCATATTTTTAATGACTTGTCATATAAAAAAAACATCATTTTCCAGTGAATATTTTTTGCTAATGTGCTGGTTTGCTCTATGTACAAAGTAGGAACCACAAATAAACATTTCGCTTGCATCAAGTTTACACTGGATTGTAAAGTGGAACCGACTGGCTGAATCAATATATCATTCCAGACATTTCCAAAAACAAGTGCGTTTCTGACAACAAATATATGTTCATCAACTGGCAATAACCAGCATCAAACACAGAAACTAAGACAAACTATGACTTAAGTTTTTGGTGTATTTTGACACTGTTGCCCCCCCCCCCCCCCCCCCCCCCTTCTTGAAAGAATACAAAGGACTCTTTTTTTTCCATCTAAATTTAATTAAGTGCCTGATTTTGTCAGCCAAAAATAATACATTCCAAAAAGTAAACACTTATAATGTCATATTTACAGAGACTGTAAAGAAACAGAACTCAAAGTACAACAGACAGGGAGGTCATAGGCTTTGTTTCCAGCAGAGCCACTGTTTCTGGGATTGTTCGGTCTTGGCCCACTCGTGTCCAGAGTTGTATGAGTTATAAGCCAAAAGGGGAACACTGGAACACAGGTATGATTTTCATCCACTTACTGGATGCATGTCTGCAAGTGTTGCTAAAATTTTGACCAATCAACACTGCAAGTGTCTGTCGGGCCAGGCTGAAATCAAGAGAAGTATATACAAATAAAGGAAGCATAAGGTACACCTCCATCACGTAGTCTAAAACCAGAAAGGCGCTCTACAGCATCATATTTATCTTCCTCATCCTTGTTGATCATCTTTATGAGAAAAATCTCAAATTTTGAGGCTCTTCAGGCCCTGCTGGCACAGTGATCTGCTTCCACTTCCTGTAAACACCCACATCCATGGCCAGTTCATGTCAAAATCCTTCGTGTCAGCAAGCTCTTAGGAACTCTCACTGAACATGTGGTGATGCCGTCCAAAGTGGAACGTTCATTCACACAGGCTCCAAAACTGAGCAATTACTGTCAACAGCAGGTGGCATCCTGCATATGCTGGATCAGAACAGGCACCACTGAACACCACCAAAATGACCTGGCAGCACTGAAGTGTCTCCTGTGACAGGAAGCCTCAAGGCAATCTGGCATGGACTGCTTCCTGTGGACTGTCAGTGCTAGGACTGCCACAGAATGAACCTGGGTGCAGATGTAACGGGGGAGACGGAATGTGCCGCTATGAAGTAATGTGATGGGGGAGACGGAATGTACCGCTATGAAGTCACGTGATGGGGGAGATGGAATGTGCCGCTATGAAGTCATGCGATGGGGGAGACGGAATGTGCCGCTATGAAGTCATGCGATGGGGGAGATGGAATGTGCCGCTATTAAGTCATGCGATGGGGGAGACGGAATGTGCCGCTATGAAGTCATGCGATGGGGGAGACGGAATGTGCCACTATGAAGTAATGTGATGGGGAGACGGAATGTGCCACTATGAAGTAATGTGATGGGGAGACGGAATGTGCCACTATGAAGTAATGTGATGGGGGAGACGGAATGTGCCACTATGAAGTAATGTGATGGGGAGACGGAATGTGCCGCTATGAAGTAATGTGATGGGGAGACGGAATGTACCACTATGAAGTAATGTGATGGGGAGACGGAATGTACCACTATGAAGTCATGCGATGGGGAGACGGAATGTGCCACTATGAAGTCATGCGATGGGGAGACGGAATGTGCCGCTATGAAGTCATGCGATGGGGGAGACGGAATGTGCCGCTATGAAGTAATGTGATGGGGGAGACGGAATGTGCCGCTATGAAGTAATGCTACGCAGGGGGCATGAAAGATGTGACATGAAAAAAATATGAAATTTTTTTTTTTTTTTTAACCCAGATTCTGATCCAAAAACTGCAGTGACTGAAATCCTTGGTTCAGACAGAAATGAAGCCAGCAACACTACATAAATTTGTCTCTGGTCAACCAGTGCCCGCAACTCATCAACAACATGCCTTGAGCTGAGTGGTGAAGACACAGACATGGTGCAAAGTCTGTGGCCGCGACTCATCAGCAGCATGGCTTGAGCCGAGTGGTGAAGACGCAGACATGGTGCAAAGTATGGGCTGTCTGTACATCTTTCATTTTGAACTGATCATAAAAAAAGATGATTTACTTCAAAGTATCATCAGTCTTGCACCGTCTGTACATTTCAGACTGAAAATCATTCAACACCTTTCACAGACTTTTTTTTCCCTTTATTTAACTCTTGATCAAGTAAATCTTGCTTGGACAAAGGGAAGCAACCTTGTCTAAATTCCCTGGTCAGAAATTGATAGGCATACATATTTCCGTGTTGGTTTCATTAAAATCCATCTGACCACTCAGCAGTCTTAGTGCTGTCTCTACACCTACACACACTCATTCCTACCATAAAAATAAAAACAACAAGCAAGCATATACAGCAACTATACATAACTGTCCACACAAATTCACAACACAGTAGCTAAACTACCGACATCCTCAAAGGATAACAAACAAGAGGGTAACTCTTGCTCCTAAAGGGGTCAATTATATGCCCATATCTCATCCATCGGATGGAGCTAATGGCACCATATTGCCCAGCACAAATGACGATGCAAAGCAGATAGAACAACCAAGGAGACCCCTCCCCCCACATAATAAAATAAAACACACACACCAGACATCCAAGCTAGCATATACCCATTGCCTGCCACATGCACACAGCAACAACAACAGAGGTAATAAACACACCATTCATTCAAGGCTGCTTAGCCTTTTGGTCTTGAACATTTGTCAAACACAACACTTAACAGAACAGACATGAATATAGCTAACCTCGGTTGATTGATATGAAAAAAGATCTTGAATGAGGCTGGGAAAAGGAAACAATAAATAATAAGAGTACTACTCTTGTTCCCACAGTGAGACAGCTGACATCCACAACTCCTAGTGGATGGTGCTCAAGGCATGTAATCTCCTCACACAAATGACAATGCGAAACATACAGAACAAACAAGGAGACACCTCCCAAAAAGGATGTTCCAAGCTTGCCAGTATACCCCATGCCCGACGCTTGCACATAGCAGGGACAGCTGGAAAAATCCCTGATTCTAGCAAATTCTGCTTGATTACCATCCTGTTACAAAAACCAGTAACGAAGAGCAAAAACAAAGACTGAAACATATAATAGTGGACAAAAATAAAACATAAAACTGTACACACATTCAAATCATTCAACATGCATTCTTACTATTCTTCCGCTTGAGCAATTAACTTTAATTCTTTGTGTCTGTAAAGTGCACTGAGCAAGCTAGTCAGCACTGTGAAAGAAATCTTTCCTATGATTATCATCATGATGGGGATTACCTGTTTGACAGCTATACTGATACGCAGGGAGTTGATAGAGCTCTCTATCAACACTTTCTCTTTTTCATTGCGACTAATCACCACAGGCGTCAGCAACAGTTCTTTGCTGCTTCTGAAAAACACAGTAAGTCAGCAAGTTAGACTAGCAGAATCAATGACTTCCGTTTTCAAATAAAGACAAAAAAAAAAAAGAGAAAATGAAAGAAAGACGCAGAACAACATCCTTACTCACCATTAATTTACTTTTATCATTTGCTGCACACCAGTTTAGCTAAGAAGTGTCATGAGATATATTTTCAGCTTTTGTCATAGACCTGTTCTGATCCCAAGTAACCAACCAATTTCATGCAGTAGATGTTTACATTAGCTCAGTTTGTTTGCTTGATATATACTCAGATTGCAGTAACTATACATGAAATACATTGATGAATATAATATGAAAATCAATTGATCACTTTATAAGACATTATGTTAATGTATACAATTAAAACAATACAAAATATAAAACCAGGTAAAACAAAAAAACACAGAAACATTAAGTAACACACACACACACACACACACACACACACACACACACACACACAAACTATCTCTCTCTCTTACTCTCTCACAAGCACGCTCATACAGTAACAAAAATTGATAAATAACTGAATAATTCAATACTGCAGTTGTCATCAAAAAGCATGCATGCAGACACAAAGTCATCATTTACTTGACTTCCACTTCTGGTTTGTTGTGTCGCTCCACAACCTGGGAGTCAAAGTTCTGCACGCACATGGCGGCAGTCAGCGTCTCCTTCACACAGTTCAAGTACGGCTTCAGTGTCGCTGCCTGCACAGAATGAGAAAGCCAAAGTATGAAACTTTGATCAGTTAAAACGCTCATCACATACTGACAACAGTGTGTTACGATGGAGCCTCCACACACTTTCATACAAGAATTAGAAAGGGAGTGTCAACAGAGAAAAGGGTGTCCCCATGAAAAATGGATTGAATTTTCTTTCTCTACTCTCCTTTTTCTTACTTTTTGTTTCAGTCTCATCATCTGCATCCCCCTAGTAATACTTTCATTATCTTGTTCATTCTGGCCTTCTTGTACACACACACACACACACCCAGACAGTCACCATCACAACCCCAGCACTGGCAGACCAAATGGAGCAATTAAATAACAAATGATCATGAGGTAACCTACAAGAGGAGACACTGCACTGCAACTTCTTTGATGTTCAGTGGCCCCTGTACTGATCCAGCATATTACAATACCCACTGAGTCTCCTACTGAACACAAGCACTGCTTAGACAATGCGTCAGACTGAATGACAGTCCCCTCTGTAGGGAGCGAGGAGAGGGGGATGTTTGTATACAAACAGGGCTTCAGTTTTCCGGCATGCCCACAGTATTTTCACAAGAAATTTTGTGTGCCTGGTGGTTTCATGCCTGTTGTCGCAGTGCTGAGGAAAGAACTGGTCCTCCTCTTGCTCACTTGATCATGTGGATCGGCTGAAGTCAACAAATAATGCCATGCTACTGCAGTTCAAATTGAGATGTGAATAATCTGATTGATTTTAAATTAAAAAGTGACAAGACTTGTCTCCAGGATTCGAGGAAGAATAGTGTCCCTTTGCTTTACTGCAAATGTTAGCTTTGTACAAGTTGTTTTCATTGTACCATGCAACTTTTGGCAGTCAGAAAAATGCCACTGAATGGGAAGCAGAAAATGGCAAGATTGCAAACAAGCCAAAAGAAAAGCTTGAACAAGATGTTTTTAGGCAAATCAGTTGTTACATTTTTTAAACATGGTCGATGGTGATGATAAATCTTCCATCACATATAAGACGTGTTCATGAATACATCCTCTCTCTCTCTCTCAAGCATGCACGCACACACACACACACACACACACACACACACACACACACACACACTTATTCACTGACACACTCCTGCATATATAGCACTTGATAAACGTTCACATACTCAAACATACACTCTGACACTGTGGCAGTCTGTGCATACAGAGTATCCACAATGTAAAAGTGCAGCTGGTGCAAATTCATGTAGCTTGCTGTTAACGATCACTCAAAATTGCATGAAAGCTCTGAGATATTGACTTAGGTCTGTCCCATGCCTTGACTTTTTGCTCCCTCACTTTAAACTTATGGCATATGTGGTGATTTAAAAAAAAAGTCTGAAGCTTGGTATGAGTGAGTGTGTGTGTGTGTGTGTGTGTGTGTGTGTGTGTGTGTGTGTGTGTGTGTGTGTGTGTGCGAGGGGGAAGAGGGGGAACCTGATTTCTTTCATCTGGAGATAAGTTACTGGATGATAGGTGTAGTGTCTGTCAATAAGTTTTGATGAGTGTGTGAACTGTGTCACTACCAGAACAAAAACAGAGGAAATGAATAAGAGGGGGAGAGAGAAAGAGTGAGAGAGGGAAAATTATCAGTTTATTTGTAAGGCCACCATCTTGCAATGCATGCAAAGGGTACACAGTTGACTGGAAAATATGGATAGTAAATCTGAAAGGGAGTTAATACAATAATCCTATTCATCAATAACAGAACTAACATTATTAGAATTGCTGAAACTCACACAGCGCCTTATTTGCAGCCAAAAATTATTTTCCGATCAAAAAAATTCAAAAGAAAAATGAAATTTGTATTTCTGTAATAATCTGATTGATACTTTTCCTGCAAACAAGTATGGAACATTGCATTCAAACAGTGCAATATTCTGATTGATACTTTTCCTGCAAACAACTATCAATTGCATTCGAACGGAAAACAGACTTCGTTTTCAATCTTATCACAAAGCGGACATTTCTTCATTTTGAACGAATTGTAGAAATTGGTTTTATACACACACACACACACACACACACACACACACACACACATACATATATATACATCTTTTTTTTTTAAAGTTCAATCCTAGTTCAGTAGTTGAAATTTTGCAGGGGGAAAAATTTTATGAAAGTTACCTGACTTTAACACTCACTCATTTTAAGACAGACAAAGACAGAGAGAGTCTAGCACACATGTGTGACACAGAGACACAGAACATGAATACAGAAACTCAAATGAACACGCATGCTCGCATACACATAAACAAGCTAGAGCCAAATATTTCTTCATCATGAAAGCCTTATCTAGGCCTTATCACAAGTTCAAGTTAGTTATTTCAGAAATTCTTTCAAAATCCTTTAATCAGCTACATAAGTCATACATGATTTAGTTGTATCAAAAATTCTTTCAAAATCCTTTAATCAGCTACATATGCTATACATCCAACTTATGCACTTAAACAAAAGCTGTGAAAACACGTGTGGCTTGCAGAGTTTCGTAAATCCATTGAGTTGCAATATTTTTTTCTACTCATATTAGTCAGGAGTTAGGTCTAACATTCATAGAGATCTACTATTGTTACAACTGGAACAGACACAATCTATCAGTGTCTGACACAATCTATGGATATCATAATAAATATTCCACAAAACGTGTGTGTGTGATGAGTGAGATCAGATCCGAATCTTCACAACAAAGAGCGCTTCAAGCTGGAAAAGGAAACCAGCTAACTCAATGACTCATTTCAGCTGCTCGATATAAAATGCACATGAAATGAATGAGAATGTGACTACGTCTCTACAGCTCATCACCCAGTGCTACACACCACCAGTTAAACTTTCAGATCAAAATCAAACATGATTATGAACCGAAGACCCGAACTAGCGTTAAAGAAAACAGGTTACAGAAGAAAACAATGTCGAATGCTCTTCGACTTATCGATATCGGCTGAACGTCGAGGAAAGTAAGATAATAGAAAAAGAAGCCGGCTACAAAGCAGAACTTCCGCATTCGGCATGGACACAATAGTATCACTCTTGTCTACAGATTTTGGCAGATAATTCTAACTTAACCAATGCACGTGTCGGGAAGCACTACAAGTGAAAACCTAACAATATTCTATGATGTTTATGAACATAAGAACATCTGACCAGTGAAATAAAGAAACAAGAAGGAGACACCCACCATGATTCAGAGTGTACGCAAGACTTGACCGGAAGTACGAAGACTTTCGG
>CM065734.1:58229261-58231761 GCA_033310375.1 Conus canariensis
TGTGTCCGTGTGGTGTGTTGGTGGTTGTGTTCAGTGTCCTCTGACACTTTGGGGTTATGCCTTTCTCCTTCTTCTCAAACGTGAGTACTGTTCGTTTCATTCCTTCTTCAATATTCCATCCGTCTCTTGAATTATGCAATACCAATCTTTTCGAATCCATGAGTATGACAGTGAGTAAATATCAAATCTGTTTATTATGTCATTATTGATCGTGTCCTGAATTGGACACTACTTCCTTAGTTTACGAATCAGCCATGACTGTTCACATAATTTACCTTTTGCCAAATCGATTAGTCTTTGTTGAACGGGGTTTTTATGAAAAAAATTTAGGCTTATAAAACTATGTCTTGGATTTGTCCATGCAATTCAGAAGCCAGAGCTAAAACATCACAGAAATGCAAAAGATTTCCCTACATTGGCCAAATGTAGTAAATTAGTACAAAGTCGAGCACCGAGCGGTATCAGCGCTCCTTCTTCGTGCAGACCGTCATGGACTGGAATGAACTGAACGAGCAAGTCGTCCAGGCAGGCTCTGTGGCAGCGTTCTCTGCAGCAATCGGCAGAGACACCATGCTGCCACCCTGGCACTGAATTGCAACAAAAATGTGTTTAACCGTACAGGTCAATCTTAGAATAGGATAGATGGATGCAGCGCCGCAACAGGGTCCCCTTTGAGCTGAACTCGGGGATGGCCGTTTGGGGCATTAGTTTCATTGGGTTGGAACGTTTTAAAATGTAAGTACACCAAAACTGAAAATAAATTTTTACTTACCTGAAGAGGGCTTTAGAAAAAAAAAAAAAAAAAAAAAACCCTAAGAATATGGGCTACTCTCTCTTCCGTTGCAACGACAACCAAGGAAGGTTCAGCAACGTGCATATCCTGAATACGTGTTCCGGTGTTCGAACCTATGTTAAATTGCATCTACAACAAACATTAGACTACGCAAAATCGACCAAGCTCATTATGAAGGAAATCATTGAGAATTTGATTCCAACTTGAACACACAAGCGAACTCTTGTTACACTAGAGGAACCACCTTTCAAATGTCAGTACATGTCTCAGCACCGTGTACAATGATGTGATGAAAAGAGCCTGATTGTTGAGCGCCATTGTCAGAATGGTCGTCTGACATATGGCGCTTTAGATTTTAGAAGGAAAGATGCTCACGTGTGACTGAATATAGAAATAAAGGGAACTTAGGGACATTCATGTGAATTCAGGCGTATACCCAAATACACGTGCAGATAAGCCATTGCATGGCTAGGGACAGAGATATGAATTTAAGCACCTTTTCAACACACACACACACACACACACACACACACACACACCTTGTTTACTGCGTCCAAGAAACTTCCATTTGGTTCTTTTTGGTCCCTCGAGCGTGGGTTTAAATATGTTTTGATTTTTTTTAATTTTTTTTTTTTGGGGGGGGGGGGGGGGGGGAGGGGGGATAAATTAAATTCTTCATTTCACTTTCTTCCATTTGCCCATTCAGCCCTTCGTTAGTGTCTCCGGGAGTCCGTTGAGTGGTGATGTTTTTCCTGCGTTGTTGAGAATACTACAGAATTACAGGAAATTTTCTAAGTTATGAAGACCGCAGACGTTGCACGGTTTCAAGCACTGACCGAACCTGTCCGCTATGTTGCAAGTGAACAGTTGGCAGATCAGAACAGTGTTGTAATCGGGTTATCCTCCCCTACTGATACTGCTTGCAACTGCCCAGTCAAGATCGCTTTCCCGGATCAGGAGTAAATAACCCATGAGAGGCTTATTTCCCTTTCGAAATAACGACGGCCTCATTGACGTCGATTCAATAACAGATTTGATCACACAGAATATTCATTAGTTCAAACATGCAGAGCATTGAAAAGACTGAATTACACATGTAAAGCAGAAGCGCATGCGACTTCCTAAAACGGCTGAATACGGAAAACCGAAACCACAGCGGACTTTGGTGGTGAACCATTCCTTTGATATAACCAGAGCTCCCATTGTCGTTGTTTGCTAGTACAGCAGTACGGAGACATGGTGGTGGTAGTGCTTTGTGTGTATGTCGAATATGATTTGAAATGTAACATTGTGGAATGGGAGTTTGAATATAATTTTCCTTTATATTGAGCTTTTGTGTATTAAATAGTTTCGTCGCACAGGGCCGCAAAACCGGGCTTTCGGTATCTTATTCTGATCAGGTCTTTTCACCTTTCTCCTATGTGATTTATTACAGTTTAGGAAAAAGAACAAAAACAGATCTGATTCACCGATAACCGACGAAGGCCAGTTCTCTCACGTCGAAACCAGCGCCGAAAAAATCGCCTCTCAAGAGCAATTGCAGAGTAACCAACCCCCACTCGATGACGGCACTGGAAGCGAGAGTGGGCAACGCCCATCACAAAATGCCACCAGCAGCCCTGGGAATTCTGGTCAGTCTGTGTTCAATGAACCGGCGACACTGACCGCAAGCTCACTGAAGAGCGCTGGCAACAGACAGATCCGCCG
>CM065734.1:58236761-58299261 GCA_033310375.1 Conus canariensis
TTCTTCAACCTGCAACAGGATGATAACGGCTCCTGATTGGTAGAAACCCCGTCCAAAACTTCCACCTGCAACCTTAGGGCCAGTCCCTTAAACCCCACCCCAACAACAGGTGAACAGCCCTACTGATATCTACCAATCGCGTAGCAGCTTACAAACTTCGGTGCATCCCATGGCTCGATATGTGCGTGGTGCAGAGGACGAGAGCTCCGTGGCGGGTGGCACACGGGTGGTGCGGAGGCGGAAGGCCAGTATCTGGCTGAGGGACCGTGAGGATGGAACCCCTACCCCCTTCTCCATGGCTGACGTGGACCAGCAGCTGAACATGCTCCTCAGGGAAGGCGTCCAACGATCTAACACGCCGCAGGTAACTTGTGACGGGGAGAGAGAGAGAGAGAGAGAGAGAGAGAGAGAGAGAGGAGGCAGACAGACAGACAGACACAGACAGACAGACAGACAGACAGAGAGGGAACAGAGACAGACAGACAGGGAGAGAGACAGAAAGAGAGACAGACAGACAGACAGCTGGAGACACAGCCAGTCAGATAGATAGACAGAGACAGACAGACAGACAAACAGAGAGAGAGATGGAGAAAGATATTCCCTCATGAAAGGGGACGATGTACACATACAATTCATAACTGAAAGAAATCGTATATTCCAACCAAAGAAAAAAATGAAATGGATAGAAACAGATTAAGACCCGAATTTGAAACGTATTTTTTAAACAAACACCAAATCGGTTATTGTTGTTGTTGTTGCTGTTGTTGTTGCTGCTGCTGCTGCCGCTGCCTCTTGTTGTTGTTGTTTACAAAATCTGCTGGAGTCAGTAGTAAAGCAATTGTAAATACAGTGGTGAGCCAGTAATGTTTTGAAAAAAAAAATCAATGGATTTCTGATGCTATCCAGTGCAGGATACACAGAGAAACAATACGAACCGCTAGTATGGATTTAGGATGTAAAATCTTTATACTGTTACAAACATAGATGTAGTCATACTGATACAAGTGTATACGTACATATTCTTATCTATGTATGAAAAGTATAAGCGCCGCCAATGCACATGTTTCTGTGCTCACACACATAAGTATGTTTGAAGAGGCAGAAACAGAGGTACACACAGACAGAACTACCTTCGCCTGAAAATGGGAGTATGGCGGCCTGAAAAGTGGGGGAACCTCATGCAATAGTTAGTCGGTAGAATCGAGTTGCAGACCATGACAGGCGAAGTGTCAGTATGAGAATAAGAAAAGAAAGATCAAGAAAGAGAAGAAGAGGAAGAAAAATCGAGCAGTCCAGTGCGCTGGGTCTACTTAACCGATGTTACTGCTTCCCACAGCTTCTGCCTCGGGTCCACGGCACTGGGCAACGTTTCTTGTCGCAGTAGCGTGTCAAAGGTGGGACAGAATTGGAGAATGTGGACTGGCATATGTGGACCAGTGCTGCATGTCCGTGTGAGAGATCTCTCCCCAGCCTGAAGAGATGCGAGAGGAGCTGACAGTGTCCTGTTCTCAGTCTTCAGATGGTGACTTGTTGGCCCCTTTCCAGCTGGTAGACGCCATCCTTGCCAGGTCCTGTCTGTAGACGCTGTTTCCACGTGTTTGGAGAGTGACTTTTGAGGAGGATCTTGACTTCTCCCGAAGATATTTGGACGGCAGTTTGTTCGTGTTTTGCTGTCTAGCTTCGAGAGGTTGTCAGATTCTTCATTTCCCATAACATCACGGTGGGAAGCGGTCCACTGTAAAACACACACACACACACACACACACACACACACACACACACACACACACACACACACACACACATCAAAAGACTCTCCAGTTCCCAAATGCATGACTCTACCCCTAAACGTAACCGTATTCCTAACGAGACCCAAACCCAGACCCAAACCATTGCCTGATCTGATCCTTACCCAGACACGAACCCTATACCTTCAATGCCAAAAAGAATTGTTCTAGCAGTGTAGGGAGGGGCAGATGAGTTGTCTCCTCTTTTCTCCAGCGGCGGACATAAACACATCCACCAGCGCAGCGATTTTCTCTGTTCGAACCTAACGCCGGAATACCTCAGTTGGTGGTAGAGCGCCGGACTCGTGATCCTGAGGTTACGGGTTCGAATTTCGGTACAGGGGGAATTTTCCCTCGGAGTTAACATTGGTTCTGACTCCATTCCCCATACAATCCTTCGAATGAGACTATAAACCGAGGTTCCGTGTGTGAACGCACGCACAACAACTTGCATCGCCAGTTTGGCCGTTGGTATGGATGACACGTTACACATAGCATGCACCTTCCCCGAAGTTGGAGTATGGCTGCCTTAATGGTGGGATAAAAAACGGTCATACACACAAAAGTGTCAGAATCTTCAACTCGATGAAGGTGGACACCCAAAGAAAGAAGAACTCTTCGCTGTGGGACGTATTACTGGGCGGCATGAAACGGGAAATAAAGAATGGTCTGTGTTGTCGCCCCGCTTTTTGAAAAGCATGTTTTAGGCGAAGACCTGTGGCATAGACCTGTACTGATGGTGTACAGGGAGACAGGGCCATAGAGGGGAAGACAGACAGGCCGAGGAAGCACCGCAGTAGGGCCGTTACCACCCAGAAGTCCAGGTCCTACACCCCGGGTGGCAGCCCTCCCACACAGCCCGGCATCAGCACAGACACCCCCGCTGCTGACTTGGATCAGCCGAGTCCTTCAGGGCAGGACAAACATAGTTCCAGTGACGAGAAGGAATTCGAAGGTCGGTGGATGCTGTCTTGTGTGTGTGTGTGTGTGTGTGTGTGTGTGTGTGTGTGTGTGTGTGTGTGTGTGTGTGTGTGTTGTCAGTACAACCATGAGTTAATCTGACAATAAATTGGTTTCAGTCAGTGTGTGTGTGTGTGTGTGTTGTGTGTGCGCGCGCGTGTGTGTGTATTGTCAGTACAACTATGAGCACATCTGACAATAAATTGGTTTCAGGCAGTGTGTGTCTGCCGCGCGCGCGCGCGTGTGTGTGTGTATTGTCAGTGCAACTATGAGTTAATCTGACAATAAATTCGACTCAGTCTGTGTGTGTGTGTGTGTGTGTGTGTGTGTGTGTGTGTGTGTGTGTGTGTCTGTGTGGTGTGTGTGTGTGTGTGTGTGTGTGTGTGTGTGTGTGTGTGTGTGTGTGTGTGTTGTCAGTACAACCATGAGTTAATCTGACAATAAATTGGTTTCAGTCAGTGTGTGTGTGTGTGTGTGTGTGTGTGCGCGCGCGCGCGCGCGCGTGCGCGCGCGCGCGCGTGTGTGTGTATTGTCAGTACAACTATGAGCACATCTGACAATAAATTGGTTTCAGGCAGTGTGTGTCTGCGCGCGCGCGCGCGTGTGTGTGTGTATTGTCAGTGCAACTATGAGTTAATCTGACAATAAATTCGACTCAGTCAGTGTGTGTGTGTGGTGTGTGTGTGTGTGTGTGTGTGTGTGTGTGTGTGTGTGTTGTCAGTGCAACTATGAGTTAATCTGACAATAAATTCGTCTCAGCCAGTTGTGTGTGTGTGTGTGTGTGTGTGTGTGTGTGTGTGTGTGTGTGGTGTGTGTGTGTTGTCAGTGCAACTATGAGTTAATCTGACAATAAATTCATCTCAGTCAGTATGCGTGCGAAGCGTGTGTGGGTGGGGGTGGGGGGGGCTGTAAGGGAGGGGAGATGATGAGAACGAGGGAGCGAGGAAAAGATGGGGACAAAGGGAACGAGGAGGAGGAAGCAAGAGAGGGGGTAGAGGGTGGTTGTTACGGATGGAAATGCGTGTGTGTGGAAGTCTGACTCACTCAGAATTATGGATGCATGCACGACTTTTTCTAATTCACATACACACACACACTCATCCGAACATGGACAGCCAGGCAACAAAATAACTCTTTTTTTTATGCCGCCCGAGCCATCAAACAAAACACACAATTAAACATAGGTTGGTACACCCACCATTAGGTGTACATATACAACAAGTCAATACAATTTTAATTATCAACTGCCGGGTCCAGCGCTGATGACGACGACGGCAGCGACGAGGCAAGTCCGACACAGAGTCTCTTCCAAGCTGTGGTTCTCAATGAAGAAAGAGGGAAAGAAAAACTAACACGTTCGTGACGTCTCTGTCAGCAACACGGTGACAGTCTCACCCACGAGCTGTGGCTCAAACACCTAAGAGCTGTGGCTCAACACCAACCAAGAGCTGTGGCACACACACCACCTGTGGCTCAACACCAACCAAGAGCTGTGGCACACACACCACACACACAGCGACGGCCTCGGACGCAGGTCGCTGGCACAAAAGAAAGGCGACGTCCTGGCTCACCAGCAGCGACGTCTCCAACCCACTGGCCCAACAGTGGTCAGTCACGGGCGCAGTGGCAGGTAGTGCAATTGTCGGCGCTCAGGCCGGCCTCTCAACACCGGCAGCAAACAGGTGGAGAACGGGGCGTCAACACAGCTATGGCCCCTGCCCTAACCCGGTAGCAGCCAGTCCCCGTCAGTCCAGGGAACACTATCAACCTGGGGGCAACTGACTGCTACTTGCAAACGGCTGAGTCCCTCTTCGGCCTTCTGTGACTTGTATTGCCGGAATCACTGCAGAGACTGCCTAACCGGTGCAACTCACCCGGCTTATAGCAATGCGCCGGTGAGTAGCAGTCAGCTAACTTTTGCAACCGGCTTCCGGACAACTACCTTCCGGTAAGCACGGTCGCACATGAAACTTTGTGACCGGATGAAAAACGGTCCATCACAATACTCCCCCTCCTCAAAAAAAAACAATGTCCGAATTGTTTTTACTAAGAGGAAGTAAACAACTCCAGGTCACAAAATTCCAGAAAAAATACATGAAAAAGACATCAAACTGGGATGTACTCAAACCAATGTATGCTAGCGTGTTGCTGACCTCACGGACAGCCTCTCCATACCCACACAGGGTAGAGACCACACATATTTAGTGACCACTCGGTCAGCCTCTCCCTACCCCACATCAGGGTAGAGTCCCCACACATATAAAACCAAATGTATGCTAGCTTGTTGCTGACCTCACGGACAGCCTCTCCATACCCACACAGGGTAGAGACCACACATATAAACCAATGTATGCTAGCTTGTTGCTGACCTCATGGACAGCCTCTCCATACCCACACAGGGTAGAGACCACACATATAAACCAATGTATGCTAGCTTGTTGCTGACCTCACGGACAGCCTCTCCATACCCACACAGGGTAGAGACCACACATATAAACCAATGTATGCTAGCTTGTTGCTGACCTCATGGACAGCCTCTCCATACCCACACAGGGTAGAGACCACACATATTTACTGACCATTCGGTCAGCCTCTCCATACCCCCACAGGGTAGAGACAATGGCTAAACATTCCTGCTCAATAGTCCTCACCTGAAACTACTCCCTGACGAGAATGTTCTAACTGGATTCTTTTAGTTTCCTCAACTTGTTCTAATCTTTTAGTTTCCTCTTGGACTCTTTTAGTTTCTTCAACTTCTCTTTGTTGCAACCTTTTAGTTTCCTCTTCTGCCTGCTGTTGTGCTCGTTTAGTTTCCTGTTCTTCCTGCATTTGTCTCACTCTGATTCTCTCTTCTCTTTCCGAATCTTGTCTAATACATTTATCAACATAGTCAAGTAAAAGTTGACCTTCCAGACCAAATGCCTTACCACGTTGCAAGTATTTAGCGAAAACTCTATCTTCATCTTCAGAGGCCATAATGAAATACTAAGTCAGTGGACCAAAGACACTCAAAAGAACGATAAGACACTATGGCCACTGAAATATAGTTCAAGGAAAGTTACTACGGTTTTTTTTCACACAAATATTTATAGCTATCACACTTTAAAAAAAAATACGACTAATTTTAAAGGGAACACAACGATAGCAATAAATAGAAGCTTACGGGCCTGGGGAATGGGGAACGACAGCAACAACAAAGCCTACGGGTTTGGGAATTGCAAATAATCAATGGCAGGCAAACAACAAATGCATGAATCAATAACAGCACCAACGAGGAAACAAATGCACGAATCAATAAACGGAACTCAATCACGAATGAATATGCATAAATCAATCAATAATCAAACATACATATGCATAAATGAATAATCAATGCATACATAAATGAAGACAATCTTGTTGGGGTTTTTTTTCTTTGGGGGGAAAGGGGGTTATCTTTTTAAAAAATGGCCCAGGCAGCCAATTATACACACATTCATTCAAGAGAAAAGAATCCTCAGAATGCTAGAGAAGCAACACAATCCCCAAGTGAAAAAGATAGAAATAGAAACAATGAGAAGTGTAACAAAAGAGAATCAAACTAAAGCCCACAGAAGACAAAGAACTAGGCCCTCGTATCTCCAGAAACTATACAAAAGAGATACCCCGTTACGCTGGAGACGGGAAATCAACTTAAGAACCAGTCACACAATACAAAACAATCAAGCCTCTCAAAACGAAAGTCTGTCAACGTGTCCTAACTTAATAACTGGGGACACTATAAGGAGTCACAAAAGAAATCCTAATCCTAACAATTCGGAAGGTTAATGCGAAAAAGTACTACGGGGTCACCAGATGTTACGGATGGAAATGCGTGTGTGTGGAAGTCTGACTCACTCAGAATTATGGATGCATGCACGACTTTTTCTAATTCACATACACACACACACTCATCCGAACATGGACAGCCAGGCAACAAAATAACTCTTTTTTATGCCGCCCGAGCCATCAAACAAAACACACAATTAAACATAGGTTGGTACACCCACCATTAGGTGTACATATACAAGTCAATACAATTTTAATTATCAACTGCCGGGTCCAGCGCTGATGACGACGACGGCAGCGACGAGGCAAGTCCGACACAGAGTCTCTTCCAAGCTGTGGTTCTCAATGAAGAAAGAGGGAAAGAAAAACTAACACGTTCGTGGCGTCTCTGTCAGCAACACGGTGACAGTCTCACCCACGAGCTGTGGCTCAAACACCTAAGAGCTGTGGCTCAGCACCAACCAAGAGCTGTGGCACACACACCACCTGTGGCTCAACACCAACCAAGAGCTGTGGCACACACACCACACACACAGCGACGGCCTCGGACGCAGGTCGCTGGCACAAAAGAAAGGCGACGTCCTGGCTCACCAGCAGCGACGTCTCCAACCCACTGGCCCAACAGTGGTCAGTCACGGGCGCAGTGGCAGGTAGTGCAATTGTCGGCGCTCAGGCCGGCCTCTCAACACCGGCAGCAAACAGGTGGAGAACGGGGCGTCAACACAGCTATGGCCCCTGCCCTAACCCGGTAGCAGCCAGTCCCCGTCAGTCCAGGGAACACTATCAACCTGGGGGCAACTGACTGCTACTTGCAAACGGCTGAGTCCCTCTTCGGCCTTCTGTGACTTGTATTGCCGGAATCACTGCAGAGACTGCCTAACCGGTGCAACTCACCCGGCTTATAGCAATGCGCCGGTGAGTAGCAGTCAGCTAACTTTTGCAACTGGCTTCCGGACAACTACCTTCCGGTAAGCACGGTCGCACATGAAACTTTGTGAAGGGATGAAAAACGGTCCATCACAGTGGTGGTAGCGGACATGGTATGATTGATAATCAGTGCGTAAAACATGTGGTGGTACTCTGCACAGAAGTTTTGTTTTATTTATGGAATATGTGAGTGTTGGTTTTTTTTGGCTCATATTCTGAAAAAAAATATATATGTATTACATTTATGTAATTCGGGGGACGTATTTGGAATGGAAAGGATGAGGTGGGGGGAGGGGAGAGAGGCGGGGGGGGGGGGGAGTTGTTGGCTTCCTTCAAGTCATTCGAACAAACCAAAAATCAACTTTATTCCAGCTAGACTGATAATTTCAATGGAATTTTGTAAAACTATTCCTTGTTTTATTTTCAGGTCTGTTCTGTTGTTGGTCCTGTTACTGTGTGTGTTTTAGTGAGTGGGGGGTGAAAAGATAAAAGAGCGAGTTGTCCAATACGGAAAGCTGGAAGGAGACATTTTAATAAATGGGAAGTGAAGATGTTTTCTCTTCTGGCGTCGCTAGATGTCATCTCTGCATCTCTGAAAGGCTGAAGTGTACTTTCAGAATTATTGTTATCATTATTTTTTATGGTCATTGATGAGAGTGAGGATGATGAAAATAATGGTACGGTTTTTCAGTTCCGGTCTGAGACTGCATGACAGGGCTGTACTCTACGCTTCCTTTCATAATATATCTTCGGCGTCAACCAGGCCCGAGAGATACAGACACCTGCAGTGTTGGTCAGAAAATTTGAGCAACACTCTCAGAGAAGCATCCATTAAGTGGATGAAATTCGACTGTGTGGTCCCAGTCTTCCCAGCTGAGCCCGTAGCAAACTCTGGGTAGGAGCCGGTCGGGGCAGAAAAATCTCACATGACTCTGATGGGAATCGAACCTACGACCTCCCAGCCGGAAGTCCACGACGTAAACCACTTCACCACGACGGCTGGTAACTTTCAGAACTATTGTTTCCTCGCTGCGGCTCTCTTTTGCCTCTATCTGTAGCCTGCCTGCCTGTCTGAAAGTCACCCTCAAGAGTCTGGGATTACTGATTAAAAGCACATGACATATTTTCCAGCGTCAGCTGATGTTCTATGAATGTAGCTCGGGTCGGTCTTGCACCGTGTGTGTGTGTTTTGTGCCATTCCCACTTGTTTTGCTTATGTTCCTTTTTCATCCTCGCTCATTCTTCACGCTGCTTGCAAGTTGCCTTGGTTCTGTCTGTCTGTCACTCTGTGTGTGTGTGTGTGTGTGTGTGTGTGTGTGTGTGTGTGTGTGTGTGTGTGAGTGTGTGTATGTTTGTGCATGTGTGTATGTGTGTGTGTTTGTGTGTGTGTGTGTGTGTGTGTGCGTGCGCACGTGCGCGCGTGTGTGTGTATGTGTGTGTGTGTGTGTGTGTGTGTGTGTGTGTGTGTGTGTGTGTTGTCAGTACAACCATGAGTTAATCTGACAATAAATTGGTTTCAGTTAGTGTGTGTGTGTGTGTGTGTGTGTGTGTGTGTGTGCGCGCGCGCACGCGCGCGCGCGTGTGTGTTGTCAGTACAACTATGAGCACATCTGACAATAAATTGGTTTCAGCCAGTGTGTGTCTGCGCGCACGCGCGCGCGTGTGTGTGTGTATTGTCAGTGCAACTATGAGTTAATCTGACAATAAATTCGACTCAGTCAGTGTGTGTGTGTGCGTGTGGTGTGTGTGTGTGTGTGTGTGTGTGTGTGTGTGTGTGTGTGTGTGTGTGTGTGTGTGTGTTGTCAGTGCATCTATGAGTTAATCTGACAATAAATTCGTCTCAGCCAGTGTGTGTGTGTGTGTGTGTGTGTGTGTGTGTGTGTGTGTGTGTGTGTTGTCAGTGCAACTATGAGTTAATCTGACAATAAATTCATCTCAGTCAGTGTGCGTGCGAAGCGTGTGTGGGTGGGTGGGTGGGGGGGCTGTAAGGGAGGGGAGATGATGAGAACGAGGGAGCGAGGAAAAGATGGGGACAAAGGGATCGAGGAGGAGGAAGCAAGAGAGGGGGTAGAGGGTGGTGGTAGCGGACATGGTATGATTGATAACCAGTGCGTAAAACATGTGGTGGTACTCTGCACAGAAGTTTTGTTTTATTTATGGAATATGTGAGTGTTTTTTTTTGTTTTTTTTTGCTCATATTCTGAAAAAAAATATATGTATTACATTTATGTAATTCGGGGGACGGATTTGGAATTTAAAGGATGAGGTGGGGCCGGGGGGGGGGTTGGGGGGGGGGGGGGGGAAGTTGTTGGCTTCCTTCAAGTCATTCGAACAAACCAAAAATCAACTTTATTCCAGCTAGACTGATAATTTTAATGGAATTTTGTAAAACTATTCCTTGTTTTATTGTCAGGTCTGTTCTGTTGTTGGTCCTGTTACTGTGTGTGTTTTAGTGAGTGGGGGGTGAAAAGATAAAAGAGCGAGTTGTCCAATACGGAAAGCTGGAAGGAGACATTTTAATAAATGGGAAGTGAAGATGTTTTCTCTTCTGGCGTCGCTAGATGTCATCTCTGCATCTCTGAAAGGCTGAAGTGTACTTTCAGAATTATTGTTATCATTATTTTTTTATGGTCATCGGTGAGAGTGAGGATGATGAAAATAATGTTACGGTTTTTCAGTTCCGGTCTGAGACTGCATGACAGGGCTGTACTCTACGCTTCCTTTCATAATATATCCTCGGCGTCAACCAGGCCCGAGAGATACAGACACCTGCAGTGTTGGTCAGAAAATTTGAGCAACACTCTCAGAGAAGCATCCATTAAGTGGATGAAATTCGACTGTGTGGTCCCAGTCTTCCCAGCTGAGCCCGTAGCAAACTCTGGGTAGGAGCCGGTCGGGGCAGAAAAATCTCACATGACTCTGATGGGAATCGAACCTACGACCTCCCAGCCGGAAGTCCACGACGTAAACCACTTCACCACGGTGGCTGGTAACTTTCAGAACTATTGTTTCCTCGCTGCGGCTCTCTTTTGCCTCTATCTGTAGCCTGCCTGCCTGTCTGAAAGTCACCCTCAAGAGTCTGGGATTACTAATTAAAAGCACATGACATATTTTCCAGCGTCAGCTGATGTTCTATGAATGTATCTGGGGTCGGTCTTGCACCGTAGGTGTGTGTTTTGTGCCATTCCCACTTGTTTTGCTTATGTTCCTTTTTCATCCTCGCTCATTCTTCACGCTGCTTGCAAGTTGCCTTGGTTCTGTCTGTCTGTCACTCTGTCTGTCTCTGTGTGTGTGTGTGTGTGTGTGTGTGTGTGTGTGTGTGTGTGAGTGTGTGTGTATGTTTGTGCATGTGTGTATGTGTGTGTGTTTGTGTGTGTGTGTGTGTGTGTGTGTGCGTGCGCGCGTGTGTGTGTGTATGTGTGTGTGTTGTCAGTACAACCATGAGTTAATCTGACAATAAATTGGTTTCAGTCAGTGTGTGTGTGTGTGTGTGTGTGTGTGTGTGTGTGTGTGTGTGTGTGTGTGCACGCGCGCGCGCGTGTGTGTGTGTTGCAGTACAACTATGAGCACATCTGACAATAAATTGGTTTCAGCCAGTGTGTGTCTGCGCGCACGCGCGCGCGTGTGTGTGTGTATTGTCAGTGCAACTATGAGTTAATCTGACAATAAATTCGACTCAGTCAGGTGTGTGTGTGTGTGTGTGTGTGTGTGTGTGTGTGTGTGTTTAGTGCAACTATGAGTTAATCTGACAATAAATTCGTCTCAGCCAGTGTGTGTGTGTGTGTGTGTGTGTGTGTGTGTGTGTGTGTGTGTGTGTTGTCAGTGCAACTATGAGTTAATCTGACAATAAATTCATCTCAGTCAGTGTGCGTGCGAAGCGTGTGTGGGTGGGTGGGGGTGGGGGGGGGGGCTGTAAGGGAGGGGAGATGATGAGAACGAGGGAGCGAGGAAAAGATGGGGACAAAGGGAACGAGGAGTAGGAAGCAAGAGAGGGGGTAGAGGGTGGTGGTAGCGGACATAGTATGATTGATAACCAGTGCGTAAAACATGTGTGGTACTCTGCACAGAAATTTTGTTTTATTTATGGAATATGTGAGTGTTGTTTTTTTTTGGCTCATATTCTGAAAAAAAAAAAGTATTACATTTATGTAATTTGGGGGACGGATTTGGAATGGAAAGGATGAGGTGGGGCCGGGGGGGGGGGGGGGGGGGGGGGGGGGGAAGTTGTTGGCTTCCTTCAAGTCATTCGAACAAACCAAAAATCAACTTTATTCCAGCTAGACTGATAATTTTAATGGAATTTTGTAAAACTATTCCTTGTTTTATTTTCAGGTCTGTTCTGTTGTTGGTCCTGTTACTGTGTGTGTTTTAGTGAGTGGGGGGTGAAAAGATAAAAGAGCGAGTTGTCCAATACGGAAAGCTGGAAGGAGACATTTTAATAAATGGGAAGTGAAGATGTTTTCTCTTCTGGCGTCGCTAGATGTCATCTCTGCATCTCTGAAAGGCTGAAGTGTACTTTCAGAATTATTGTTATCATTATTTTTTATGGTCATTGATGAGAGTGAGGATGATGAAAATAATGTTACGGTTTTTCAGTTCCGGTCTGAGACTGCATGACAGGGCTGTACTCTACGCTTCCTTTCATAATATATCTTCGGCGTCAACCAGGCCCGAGAGATACAGACACCTGCAGTGTTGGTCAGAAAATTTGAGCAACACTCTCAGAGAAGCATCCATTAAGTGGATGAAATTCGACTGTGTGGTCCCAGTCTTCCCAACTGAGCCCGTAGCAAACTCTGGGTAGGAGCCGGTCGGGGCAGAAAAATCCCACATGACTCTGATGGGAATCGAACCTACGACCTCCCAGCCGGAAGTCCACGACGTAAACCACTTCACCACGGTGGCTGGTAACTTTCAGAACTATTGTTTCCTCGCTGCGGCTCTCTTTTGCCTCTGTCTGTAGCCTGCCTGCCTGTCTGAAAGTCACCCTCAAGAGTCTGGGATTACTGATTAAAAGCACATGACATATTTTCCAGTGTAAGATGATGTTCTATGAATGTATCTGGGGTCGGTCTTGTACCGTAGGTGCGTGTTTTGTGCCATTCCCACTTGTTTTGCTTATGTTCCTTTTTCATCCTAGCTCCCTCTTCACGCTACTTGCAAGTTGCCTTGGTTCTGTCTGTCTGTCTGTCTGTCTGTCTGTCTGTCTGTCTCTCTCTCTCTCTCTCTCTTCTTTCTCTGTGAGTGTGTGTGTGTATGTGTGTGCGTGTGTGTATGTGTGTGTGTGTGTGTGTGTGTGTGTGTGCGCGCGCGCGCGCGTTTGTGTGTGTGTATGTGTGTGTGTGTGTGTGTGTGTGTGTGTGTGTGTGTGTGTGTGTGAACAGCATTGACTTTCTACGAAAAAACAATGTAGATGAATTACATTATGTATGAGGAAATCTTATGAATTGACAAAAAGACATAGATCACTTTCCACATTGAAGGCGCTTGTGGAAAAACAGACGCAATGCATGATGAGACATTCTTTACAACATACGTACTGTGAGCTCTATCACAATTAAGATGTATGTTATTGTTCCATGACAGTAGGCTACAGGCGGGTTGTCACCGGGTTGTCACGGACAGTTAAGCAGTCAGAAATCTGCGCAACCCTCAGTTCTCAGAGCTGCGTGACAGGGTAGAAGTGTTGTCACCTGGCCAGTCTCCTATGTTGTCCATCCAGCATTTCCCCAGTCTGCCTCGGTGGTTCTTTAGTCAAGGACCCTCCACGGTTTAACAGCTAGGCTGAATCACTATACTTGGGCACGTCTGAATTAATGTGTTTCTCTTACTTGTTTTCTTTTGTACCATATTTGGTCTGACATCTTCGAGACTGGCAGGGGGGGGGGGGGGGGGGGGGGGGGGGCCTGATTGATCAGAAACTAGATCCACGTCCGTCAACAGACTGACGTAGACAGGGGGGGGGGGGGGGGGGGGGTTCTAGATAAAAACAAAGTGCAAAAACAAATTGACAGTTCCGCCGGCCATCAAAATGCGTTGTCGCTCCGGCGATATCACTGTAGTGTCAGTTAGGTCCCTACTCCCAACTCGCATACGATCTCGTATGATTGTTATCCCCGTCTGTCACACCATTTCTGTTTTGATGTGGACATTAAAGCTGAAGATGGCAGGAAAGGACAGGACAAGTAAGGATCCTACGATTCATTGCTTTTACAACAACCTCTTCTGTTGAAACCTTTTTTTTTTGACGCCAGGAGTACAGACACAATCAGCCGTGTCTCCCTGATGAGTCCGATCCAGCGGACGAAAGGCCTAGGAGGTGGCAGTACAAATAGATTTGCCTTCAAGAGGGATTGCGATGGTTCCCTCATGCAGCTAGTGAAGAGTTTTCACATGTATAATATATTTTCTTAATTTCATGTTCCCATTTTCCACATCTTCAGTACACCCTCCCCCCCTCCCCCCCCCCCCCCCCCCCCCCCCCTAAAGTTCAAATCTTTGCCAAGTCATAACTGTGATGACGGAGGGGTTGTTGGCCTGCGCTTGTTTTTTCCCCACTATTAGATTGTTCGTCTTTGTATTTGTCTGACTTTATTCAAGTTTAAAAAGCTGTGCCAGTCTTGAATAAACGTTACTCTGTGTTAGGTTTACTTATGGGAGCAAGAGTGACCCTACTTGTTTATTGTTTATTGTTTACTGTTCCCTGCCTCATTTCATTTCCAAATTCCTTTTTTTTCCCCCCTTCTCTCATGAAATACTTTTTTCTTTAATTTCAATATACCAGTGCGGTTCGTTTTTTCTTTTTTTCGTTCTTTTAATATAGAGGAAATAAGAAACGCTATGACAACACTCATGGCCTTGAAGACTCGTCACATGGACAACCCTTTCTGGAAACCGAAATTGAGGCCTGACAGAGGCACACCCGTGACAGGAGACCCTCAACCAACCTCCACACAAACATCCCGGGAGCGAGGGAGGAAAGCCACAGTGCCACTGGATCCCAGTTCCACCCCGGAGCGAGGGGGGAGCTCCTTTGCCCCGCTGCTGACCTCCACCCCAGACAACAGCCCCTGCGGGAGGAGAGAAGAGAGGAGAGGAGCGTTGCTCAGGATCCCCACGTTCCCAAGAAGGAGGACCACGCCCAGCCAAACGAACTGCTCAGCGGAGTGTCATTTCTTCAACAGTAAGTGCCGGATTTCATCTCTCTCTCTCTCTCTCTCTCTCTCTTCTTTTCTTTTTTTAAACCATGTTTTTCCCCGAGTTCCTTGGCAAGATCTTGGATGCTTACCTGGGCCATTTTACCATTACACTTTCGTCGTAATATTTACACGTTTGTCGAAAATACGACAAGTTCGACGAAATAATGGTGTTTTTTTTTTTGTTTGTTTTTGTAGTTTAAAGAAAATGTCGAGATGAAGGTCTTAAGCGGTAATTGCGCTTGCGTATAGTAACCATGGTGGCGTCTTGTTGTGCTTTGACCAGAGAGCGACAACTCTCAATAACTCCCGCACACATGCACATCTGGCTGTAGCTGCTTCTTCAAACAACATGCTCTTATGAAACGAACGAAAGCGGCGATTTAGGGCCTGAAATATTGGAACAACGGGCGAAAGTTTGTGCCAAGGTGTGCCCATAAATCAGATGTGAAAGTTATTTGTCTTGGAAGAACCTTTTTTTTTTTACGGTAGTTGCTATATAAGATCGGGTAAACCATCTGCCGTTTGCTGCGTGATGGCGGATGGAACATCCCCGGACACACTACCCCCCCCCCCCCCCCCCCCCCCCCCTCCTCATCCCTTCGCCCAGAGTGTTGAAAAGTACACCAATACCAATTCTAGGGTAAGCAGGTCTGTTCCTCATTGTGTATGTGACCGCATATAATGCCACCTTTACGGCAGCCATCTTCCACCTTCATCTCGCTGTGTCTTGGTACGTACTTTTGAAGATAGAAGAATCAGTGATTTAAAAAAAAAAAAAAAAAAAAGCTTAAAAGGCAAGAAAATATTTACAGCTAGCGCCTTGCTTTTTGGCCAGTCTGATGGTTTCTTTGGCCGTGATGACCTTTACTGACCCTAGACATTAGGTGGTAGGGATACCGTATGGACAGCCGGAGATCTGCACAAATCTTTGCCCTTGATCGTGACCAACAGGACAGAGTAGAGATTGAAAGTAGAGATAGTGAGCGGTCTGGTCCTTGTCTTGCAAAGACTTCTTCAGTTTATTTGGGAGGCGTCCATCCATCACTGTGCTCTGTAGAGTGGTCTTAGATTGGGAATTAACGGCGAGAAACATCTCCGACCATGTAACTGACAGCTACGAGAAGAGGGTTCGGTCTGCAGGTGGTACGTACATCATGTGTGGGGTTTGAAAAGGCAACACAGTGTGATACGGTTGTCGCCAACATGTCATCTTAGAGCTGCAGTAATATTAGTATAATTATGATGATGATGATGATGATTGTTATCATCATTATTATTTTCATTATTATTATTATTATCATTATCATCAGTAGTAGTAGTAGTCCATGTACCTTGAGGCTCGGACCGGTGCCATATAGCCCAAAGCAAACTTTATTTGGTTTGATCCGTCTATGTTGATAAACTATAGCAGTATGTGCGCGCACACAGAGACGCGGACGCAGTGGCCAAACACACACACACACACACACACACACACACACACACACACACACACACACACACTTTTACACCCATGGTTCGCGTTACGATTAAAGTCTGAGTTTGAGTGACTCTCTCTCCCTCTTTGTCTGTCTGTCTGTCTGTCTCTCTCTCTCTCGCTCTCTGTCTGTCTTCTCTCTCTCTTCTCTCTCTCTTCTCTCTCTCTCTCTCTCTCTCTCATTCACACACACACACACACACACACACACACACCCGCACGCACACACACACACACACACACACACACACACACACACACACACACACACACACACCGCACGGCACAGAGAGAGAGAGAACGTACAACACATTGCCAGGAGTGTCATCTTTATTGACCACTGCTGAGAATTAGTGCAGACATGAACTCTTGTGTCTAAGAACAGTTAGGAAACAGTCGAAGGCAAGCAAGTCAGTGCGAGTACAGAGACTAGACAAATTTCATCCCCTCAAAGTTGTAATTTTACTCTAAACGCACAAATATGCTCAAAGAAAAAAAATAAAGAAAAAAGATCAGTGTCAATTCGCCCAAACGAAGAAAAGTGGATAAAGGTGAACTCCCGTTCACAAAATTAGCGTGAATACAGATAAATCAATGAGACGAATGAAAGAAAACAAAATGTCAGCGTTTATGAAAAAAACAAAACAAAACACCCGTTCCTCCCTTCCACCCCGTCTGATTGATTCATGAAAACTCTTCCAGTTTCTGGGCACAGTCGGAAGGTCTCACACTGACCCAGAACAACGATTTATCTCCCTTTTCTTTTTTGAAGTAGGACGAGTGTCTTTGAGTTTTGTTGAACTGCTCTTTTCTTGTCCCGTGAGAAGTTTTTATTTATTTATTTTTATTTTTTTTTTATTATTATTTTTTTTTTTGAAGGGGTGGGGTGGGGGTGGGGTGTAGGGGGAAGTGTTGTTTTCCATTTCCTTAGTCAAGAGGTGGCGATTCAATCGCGCGGTGCTAGTACTTGGGGGGGGGGGGGGGGGGGGGGGGGGGGAGACGTTTTCAGTTTTTTTTGCTCAGAGGGTGGCGATTCAACAGTTGTTGTTGTTGTTGTTGGAGGTGGTCTACACCAACCTACGGATCACATTGGAGGGAAGGACCATGTATAAAATGTTACAGACTTGGCCGCAGACGGCTCCATTGCAGCAGTTGGTGGGGCAGATGGCTTGACAGCTCTGTCCTGTTCATACAAGCAGACGGCACGGTGTAACGTGTGAACTTGCTGTACAGCGACTCTTGCACGTGCACACACACGCTCACATTCACGCGCGCTCGCGCGCGCGCGCGCGCGCACACACACACACACACACACACACACACACACAAGCACACAACATATACACACGCGCGCGCGCGCACGCACGCACGCACGCCGCACGCGCACACACACACACACACACACACACACACACACTTGTGAATGCGCGCGTATGTATAGGACATACACATATGCACCGTAAGCGTACTTAAGCGCTTTCACAAAGGTGGGCGCGCGCGCGCGCACATACACACACACACACACACACATACTCGAAGCGCGCGTGCGGACTGCGTCCAACTCAGGCATGATCCCACGTGCTCTTTCATTTGCAAGACATGGAATCGGAGAGAGAGAGAGAGAGAGAGAGAGAGAGAGAGAGAGAGAGAGAGAGAGAGACAGACAGACAGACAGACAGGACAAACAGACAGACGGACAGATAGACGCTGCCCGCACTCCCTACTTTCATCCCTGCACCCCTCCCTTTTCTCCCTCTTCCCATGCACTCACGCACCTAGCGAGACAGACAGACTGATAGACAGACAGGCAGACGGGCAGCTAAACAGACTGACGGGCACACTGACAGGCATACTGACAGAGAGAGAGAGAGAGAGAGAGAGAGAGAGAGAGAGAGAGAGAAATGGCCATACTTTTGACTGTGTCCAGTGATCGCGGCTGTAATGCGTTGACACCTTTAGCGTCTTCCACAGCGCTTCCAGTATCCAGAGACTGAACAGGAAATAACGACATCAGTACACACACACACACACACACACACACACACACACACACACACACATACACACACACGCACACACACACGCACACACACGCGCGCGCGCGCACACGCACGCACACGCACACATACACACACTCTCATGCACACACACACACACACACACACACACACACACACACACACACACTCACGCACGCACGCACGCACGCAGCACACACACACACACACACACACTCTCTCTCTCTCTCTCTCTGTCTCTCTCTCTGTCAAAAGGACGTTGCAGTTTAAGATATGTTAGAGCAACTAATACAAACACGCACGAACATGCATACAGACGCGCGCGCGTGCGAAAGTGCGTGCGTACACACACACACACACACACACACACACACACACACACACACACACACACACACACACACACACACACTCATGCGCGCGCGCACAATCGCACACATTTTCAAAGTTCTGCAAAAGAAACTAACCAGAGGCAGTTTCAGGAAACTAAGATAAACTAAAACCTGTGGCGATGTAATTCATCGTGGATTGAGAGAGAACATGTGTAAATGTGACAGCACCCTTACTTTTGTTTTGCTGTCGTTGTTTTTGTGAGTCTGTGTCGATGTCGAATAATGCTTTAAAATCCGTTATAATCACGAGATATAAACAGAAAAATACACGCTTCTGCGTTTTTGAAGCACACCTCCCACCGCTCCAAGTGTGTTATGCACGTGCAAGTTACGGCTAGGGTGAAGAGAATCAACCTGTTGCTCAACACGGAAGGTTGTTTTCAGGGAGTCAAACTGGGCCCTAAAACACATGCCCCTGTGAAGACGTTCCACACCAGTGGATCGTGCTCGGGGTCTGGGATGGCCCCAAGATGGTATTTCTGGAAGAGAAATGTCCCGATGGCTGAGGATGAGCCGTTCTGTCATTCAGCGACCGATCGGATTGTTTCAGACAATGGCCAGCACTTAGCAACGCCCTCGGTCTGGACGGTGCAGAATGACAGGACACCATGACAAGCGGTTCCCTAAATTGACAGCTTAGCTCAACGGAACCATCACTGCAAGAAGGTTCCAGAATAGAGCCGAAAATGGCGATGCCGGTCTACGTCAGGCATCAGACCACGGCACCACAGTTATCTGAGAAGGAGAACCGCTGCCGTCTGTGTGCCAAACAGGCACATCTCCTGGCTCGTGTGCAGTGGCACACACGTCATCAGCGGTGGACTGGGTAGGAGTGGGGGCAGTGTGGTCTTTACTGACGAGTACAGTTCTCTCTGGCCCACGAACATCCGCAGAAAAGGAGTGTCTGGCAGAGCCCAGGGGAATGATTCTCGATGGCTGCTTTTCGCAACACAACCGGTGCAGAGGCGGCTGTCTGAAGGTTTGGAGGGGGGGGGGGGGTCCATCTTTATGGCAGAATCCTTCATCTCGTCCGGGCACTCTGGCTGGCGACAGAATACAGAAACGAGACCGCCCGGCCTGTCACCAAGCCGGATTGACAGGCCATGGGTCAAGGTTCTTTGTTGCAAGTGACAACGCCAGAGCCAGTCGAGCAGGGATGGTGGTGGACTTCTTACAGCAGCAGCAGATTCAGTGGCTGAGCTGACCAGCACGGTCGTCTGAACTGGCTTCCATTGAGAACATCTGGGACGCCGCGTTCAGGCCAGCCACCCACCGCCAGTAAATGGCCTCGCTGTTCCAGGTCTTGTAGTACGAGTGTCTGACCATTCATCCTCTGACTTTAGTGACACTGATTAAGTCCGTTAGGGATGCATGAATTGAATCTCTACCATCAACAGGCGGCCACGTACATTGTTTTTTGTTTGTATGTTCTTTTGTTTTTGCTCAAAGTTCACTGACTGTTCGTGTGAATTTTTTTTTTTAAATTACGGAATGGTGTTGTTTAGCTGCCCTTACCTTGAAATCAAATTGGTCTTCAACCGATTTTTTTTTCAAACACTATCAAATGTGAATGGTTTCTGGCAGTGATTTCCTGCCTGGTTCTTAACTTTTTGTGAGTATTGTAGAGACCAATTTTGATGTAGTAAGAATACAGAAAGTGTAATTGTATTCCACCTTTCGACTGATCACGCTATAGTTTAAAAAACTGCGTGTTGCATGTTCGCGAAATGCTTAACATAGAGCGCATCGTTGTCAATACAAAACGTCCTTACTGCTTATCACGTTCACCCCTGTGTTTGACAATAAAACCTGATCGCATTGGCCTTTAAGTAACCGTAGAAAAATGTCACGCCTTATTCCGAACATTGCACCGACACTAGTGCTAGTGACAGCTACAATCAAGTTGTGATACATTTTGAACTTTGGTTCAGGGCGCAGTTAGCAGATTTTTTGAGAGATTTCAACTGACTGACCACACCAACGATAAGCCACGGCCCAGGGGATCAAGGGTAACTACTCTAGCCAAGGATCGTTACATCCAGCTTCGCCAGCTTCGAGGCGCCTCCTGTGAACTTCGTAAACTGTTCAGATTCTGCCTGGACATCGGTGTGTCTCGGAACAAAGCATTCGGAATCGCCTCAGAGAAGATGGGTTACATGGTCGACGACCTTTCCAACGTACGGGTCCCACAACACCGTCACGTAGCGGAGCATTAGGCAGGTGACATCGTGCCTCTAACATGTAGAGACGGCAGCCACGTGGAGTGCTCTGACAAGACTTATTTCTACTGCTGCGCGGTGATGGACAAAGACACGTCTAACGAAGAGTAACTCAACGCTTTGCCAAAACTGCATTGACCAAGCGCCTCTAGACAGTGGTAGAAGCGGGATAGTATGGGAAGCCATTTATGTGACGGGCAAATGTGATCGTCTTGAAATCGAAAGCGCCTTCACTGCGCAGCGCTATGTGGAGAACATAGTGGAACGTCATGCTCATACTCTTCTTAGATAGACCCCAGGGCTCTTTGCGGCAGGACAACGCATGAGCTCACGTAGCACGTTTGGCAGCACAGTTTACGGCTGACAACATTGCCATCTTCCCATTAGTGGTTGTCAGAGAAATTTCCCCAAGTTCAGACATATGGAACTGAATATCTAGAACACCGTCTTCTGTATATTTTGAAGTAGACTGAGCAATCAATAAAAGATTTACTGAATATGATCAGCTTTTTGTTCATACAGTGAACAGTACCATTAAATAGAATTTATACATTTCATCGGATTCAATGTGGGTTTTTTTTAAAGGTAAGGTTTTTACCAGTTATTATTTTTTGTTTGCCAAAGTTTATGTGGTGTGATACCTTATTGTCTTATTCGGCGATGGTATTGCTGTAGTTGTCTTTTTATTCTGCTGATGTCTCACAGTTACGAAACAGACGAAACCCTCATCAATCTTCCAGATCATTGGAATGTTTTGCATTTGTGTGTTGTTTTACGTTCCTCTGTTACCAGTCTCATTTCCTCCATCATCAGATGGACGTCATCGGGACGTCCGGTGATAGTTTTAGTTGGCATGCGTATTTTTGTTATTTTCTATCAGGATTTTTAGAATATCCCAGCACTTCTATCTACTGGTCTGTAATGAGTAACACTGTCTAATTGTATAGTGCCCAACAAGTTACAACAGCCCTCTTCTTCTAGTTTGCTATGATTAGATGTCGTCCTTTTGAATGACTGGTCCTTAGCTACAGTATTTCTGATCATGGCACAAGGAACATTATGATAATTGCAAACAGCCGGCAAAACGGTAATGGATGTTAGAACCTTCAGGCACTGAGTAGGAACCAGGTCTATACACTTTGCACTTGACTGTGTATCCGTTTTGAGGTCATTAATGAACTGCGTAAACCAGTATCGATTCATAATTTCTGCTAAGTAGGGTGGAGATCTGGATAGAATATTATCATTGAAATCACTGAGAATCATAATTTTTAATATCATTAATCTTGTGAATGCTTCCTCAATGAGGTTTCAGTAATTTACATTTGAACTTGGAGGTCCATAACAAGACCTAGTCAACAAACTAATTTCATGCAGTTTTGTTTTGACCCACACTGCTTTTATGTCATTGATAAGGAGATCTGCTCGAAAACTGATTTAATAATTTCAGTGCGCTAGAAGTCCACGTAGCGTCTGATGTTAAACGAAAGTACTTTTAAGATGTTGTAAACAATCAGAATAAAGTAGTTCGAAAAATAGCTTTTTTTGTCAGAAATCCTACTTCGATTTTTTTTAAGCGAAAAAGATACTTCAGAGATCTTAAAAAAAACCTTATTGTTGTATTAAAAAAAAAAGCACTTGAAAATGTTGTCATTATACGATACTTAGCTGAAATCGTGCTTTATGATGATTTTTTTTTTCAAAATCGTAGTAACATTATCGTGAGACTTTAAAAGCAGGTGAACAGAAATAATTCTGTTAACAAATCGGAGAGCCATGATACATAGAAAATTACATAAGAAAAAATAGTGAGTCACTTTAAAATAGGTATTTAAGATTTCTGTCAAAGTAATAGTAAACTTTAAATGTAGATATTTAGAGTATGCAACTTCAGACATAGTATTTAAAATACATCGAAGTACAGTAAATAAGCCCCTGTTTCCGAGATAATTGTGAAAAGTAAAAACGCTTACCTGAGAGAATATTTTGACCGAAAGATACCTGAGATATTTAAAGATATTAACATTTGGTACAGTAAAAGAAAGATACGTTAATCAAGGTCTCATACAAATGGGCTGTCATCAACTCAGTTTTCAATCATTTCATAGTGTGAGCGAAAATATTCTGAGTCACCCAACACTACACACAAGACAATGTACATAATAGTTCAGTGACCAAATTAGGTATTCCAGACAAGTGTGGGTCTTGAACCGGCAAAACCAACAGAAGTAAGCAACAAAAAACAGAGAACAGGAAACAAGAGCTTAGCTCCACTAGTTCAGCCGATAAGGAAGACGTCAATGAGTTAAGTGACTTACTGGACGCGCCAGGGACTCAAAGATGAGACCCAAGAGGACGCAGAGAAGCAGAAGTCGACTGGTTGCCATGGCGCCACGAGAGGACCCCGAGATCTTTTTGCAAGGGCGTAATGTAGATACTCTGATCGTGAAGCTCGTCGCTGTTGACGCGCACGGCTGATGAGGGTGGAGTGAGTCAACTGATGTTCTCGTCGCTGGGTTAAATGCTGTGGAGAGGCAAGACCTTCAGGCAGGTATTAGCAGCTGTCTGTCTGAACGGCTGTTGTCAATGTGGCTGGTTATCCTCCCCCGGCCCTTTAAGGTTCCGCCGGAATTTAGCAGTTATCTCTAGCTCTTTGTTCTCTCTTTTTACTGTCATTGTCTGCCCCCGTCTCACCCTCTCTCTCTCTCTCTCTGCGCATGCCGTTGAACCATGTGTGTGTATATGTGGGGGGGGGGGGGGGGTTGATGTGTGTGTGTGTGTGTGTGTGTGTGTGTGTGTGTGAGAGAGAGAGAGAGAGAGAGAGAGAGAAGAGAGAGAGAGAGAGAGAGAGATTATACGCGCATGCGTGTGTCTATAGAACCAGAACAGCCGATTTGAATGCAAAACGTAGGTGCAGTAATTATGTTCCCCATCCTGTCCGACCCCCTCTCTCCTGCAGTTTCCCTTACTCCACACCTTCCCAATCAACGGATCGTCAGTCTTTTTTTTCCAGTGTCATTCGAGCACTGCTAACATCGTTTATCTTCCCTCAGCATCAGGGTTTTTTGGGGTTTGTTTTTCTTTTTTTGGTGGGGGGGGGGGGTCTTGTTCCTTATCTGGGACTCCTCCCTCCCCCTCCTCCCCCCCCCCCCCCCCCCCCCCCCCTTCCGTGGACAGACATGTCAGCGCGGCCATTATTGAAATCACGTAGGATTTGTCGTGTAAGCGTTCTGATTAATGTCAATGAAATGGAGACACCCAGTGATTAGGAACGCACCATGCATGTGGAGGTCACAGATGTGCGCGGAGACACGTCCGCAGTGACATTCCGTTCAGGTTTCCCAGTACGCATCTTGTCTTACTTGAAGCATTGCGGAAAGAAAGGTAGAGTACACAGCCCGTTGGTGTTTGTGACGAAACGCTTGACAAATCCATCCGATCGGTCCCACTAAAACCCCAAACCAAAAAAAAATAGATTTCAAATCTGTGCCCACTCTCCTCTCTCTCAACCCCCCCCCCCCCCCTTTCTCTCGCTTAGGACCGTGCAAACAGCCCGGCTGACACGACACTGCCGCTCTCTTCCCCTCCACCACACCCCCCCCCCCCCCCACCATCCCATGACACAAAGGCAATCGCCAAACCTCCCTCCTTCTCCCAATCCAACCCCCCCCCCCCCCTTTCATATCTACAGTCCGTGCACTGGCTGAACTGGTAACTTATCGGAAATGAAATGAGGCAGGGAACAGTAAACGATAAACAGTAAACAAGTGGGTATGTTTTGCTCTCATTATAAGAAAACCTAACACAGAGTAACTTTTATTCAAGACTGGCACAGCCTTTTAAACTTGAATAAAGTCAGACAAATACATAGACGAACAATCTAATAGTGGGGGAAAAAACAAGTGCAGGCCAACAACTCAACTGTCTTCATAGTAATGACTTGGCAAAGATTTGGACTTAAGGGGGGGGGGGGGGGGGGGGGGGGGAGTATGACGATGGAGAGACTGGGAACATGAAATTAAGAAAATATGTGACAGATATGAAAACTCTTCACTAGCTGCATAAGGGAACCATCGCAATCCCTTTTGAAGGCAGATATATTTGTATTGCCTGCTCCGAGGCCTTTCGTCCGCTGGGTCGGAACTCATCAGGGAGACACGGCTGGTTGTGTCTGCGCTCCTGGCGTCAAATAGAGACACACCACAGTCCATAATACTGTGGTGTTATGTATTATGGACTGTGGTGTGTCTCTGTTTGACGCCAGGAGCGCAGATGCAACCAGCCGTGTCTCCCTGATGAGTTCTGACCCAGCGGACGAAAGGCCTCGGAGCAGGCAATACAAATATATCTGCCTTCAAAAGGGATTGCAATGGTTCCCTTATGCAGCTAGTGAAGAGTTTTCATATCTGTCACATATTTTCTTAATTTCATGTTCCCAGTTTCTCCATCGTCATACCCCCCCCCCCCCCCTCCTTAAGTCCAAATCTTTGCCAAGTCATTACTATGAAGACAGTTGCAGTTGTTGGCCTGCACTTGTTTTTTCCCCCACTATTAGATTGTTCGTCTGTGTATTTGTCTGACTTTATTCAAGTTTAAAAGGCTGTGCCAGTCTTGAATAAAAGTTACTCTGTGTTAGGTTTTCTTATGGGAGCAAAACATACACCACTTGTTTACTGTTTATCATTTACTGCTCCCTGCCTCATTTCATTTCCGATTTTGTTTTGATTAAATTGAGGTTATTTGTGTTTGTTCCTGTCCGTCTGTGTGTTTGTCTTTTGATCTCTCTTGCATCTTTGGGTGGATCCTCAAGTGTAGGCTCAAAGATTGTCCCCTACATTTTATACTATTTGCATAATGTCTTTAGTTTTTCAGCAACTTTTTTCCTCCCCACACTTTCGTTTGGTTTCATTTACTACTCTTCGCTGGCTGCTTTGGGGGTGCTTTTGGATTCTTTTTTGCACCCTTGGTGGTGAGAACACCACAGTATTATGGACTGTGGTGTGTCTCTATTTGATGCCAGGAGTGCAGACACAACCAGCCGTGTCTCCCTGATGAGTTCTGACCCAGCAGACGAAAGGCCTTGGAGCAGGCAATACAAATATATCTGCCTTCAGAAGGGATTGCGATGGTTCCCTTATGCAGCTAGTGAAGAGTTTTCATATCTGTCACATATTTTCTTAATTTCATGTTCCCAGTTTCTCCATCGTCATACTATCCCCCCCCCCCTTAAGTCCAAATCTTTGCCAAGTCATTACTATGAAGACAGTTCAGTTGTTGGCCTGTGCTTGTTTTTTCCCCTACTATTAGATTGTTCGTCTATGTATTTGTCTGACTTTATTCAAGTTTAAAAGGCTGTGCCAGTCTTGAATAAAAGTTACTCTGTGTTAGGTTTTCTTATGGGAGCAAAACATACCCCACTTGTTTACTGTTTATCGTTTACTGTTCCCTGCCTCATTTCATTTCCGATTTTGTTTTGATTAAATTGAAGTTATTTGTATTTGTTTCTGTCCGTCTGTTTGTTTGTCTTTTGATCTTCCTTGCATCTTTGGGTGGATCCTCAAGCGTAGGCTCAAAAATTGTCCCCTACATTTTATACTATTTGCATAATGTCTTTAGTCTTTCAGCAACTTTTTTCTCCCCACACTTTCGTTTGGTTTCATTTACTACTCTTCGCTGGCTGCTTTGGGGGTGCTATTGGATTCTTTTTTGCACCCTTGGTGGTGAGAACACTACAGTATTATGGACTGTGGTGTGTCTCTATTTGACGCCAGGAGTGCAGACACAACCAGCCGTGTCTCCCTGATGAGTTCCGACCCAGCGGACGAAAGGCCTCGGAGCAGGCAATACAAATATATCTGCCTTCAAAAGGGATTGCAATGGTTCCCTTATGCAGCTAGTGAAGAGTTTTCATATCTGTCACATATTTTCTTAATTTCATGTTCCCAGTTTCTCCATCGTCATACCCCCCCCCCCCTCCTTAAGTCCAAATCTTTGCCAAGTCATTACTATGAAGACAGTTGAGTTGTTGGCCTGCACTTGTTTTTTCCCCCACTATTAGATTGTTCGTCTATGTATTTGTCTGACTTTATTCAAGTTTAAAAGGCTGTGCCAGTCTTGAATAAAAGTTACTCTGTGTTAGGTTTTCTTATGAGAGCAAAACATACCCCACTTGCTTACTGGTAACTTATGTCACTGGAGAGTCTCCACAAGAGTATGAGTCTATACGGACGCATAAATTAAACTGGCCGCGGATGTCCGTGAGCTGTGCCGATTAGGTTCAAACGGTTTCCGAGGTGACTGGTGATAAGACTAGATCCCTCCCCCTCTCACCCCTGATGGGTGAGTGACAGGTTGTCACAACTGAATTCCGCAGGTAGAATACATTTATACCAGACCCACAGGGGCGCAACTTCACTGACCCCTCAAGACTGCCTGTAGACCAGACCAGAGGAAGACAAAGAGACAACTAGAGAAGGCGTGGGAAAATCCTGGTAACCTCGTTGATCTCAAGTCATTCACTGTTCATTCCCAGGAAAAGTGAGTTGGAACTCTGTTTTACATTTTGAATCTATGTATGGATTTTATGTATGCTGTGTGCGTTAACATTGTAACTTTGTACAAATGCTTAGCAACATGTATCAAACTGATGAATGATTATTCTGTGTAGGAGTTTGCCTGCCATCATATGGCAAAAGCTCTCTCCCAGTGGTTACGATTCTTCGTTAACTATCTGACCATTGTTCTTTGTGTTCACCCTGACTTTTGCCAGTAGGCAATTCTGTCTGTTAAGATAATAAGTAAATGATTAATTTTGATCAGGAAAACAGTATGCCTGTGCTAGGTTAAGAACTGCTACCCTGATTTATAAATACTGGTGATTGTTGGAATGATTTGTAGTGTATGACTTTAAGTCTACACCACATGTGTACTTGAACTCGGTGTAGCCCAAGTCAGTGTGATTTAATTCATAAGAAACATGGAAGAGTTGTTTGACTGAAACTATGTAACATTGTATTACTGTCTCCTACCCTTTTGTAAGCTTACCTTAGCCTTTAAACCATAGAGAGAACTTTGCTGGCCGAGTCTCACACCTGTGCTGAAAGTAAACCAGGGTAAATGTGTGCACTCAACAAGCCAGCCATCAGATTCTCACCTACAGACCAAGTTCTCTTTATTGCAGAACTGGAATCCTGATCACGCTACACATTGCGGCTGGACCAGAAGCTGGGACTTCGCCCAACACCAGGGCGACACCAGACAACCAATCTACACCAGTGGGGCAGTCACCAACCACAGGAGAGATCAACTACCCTCTCCGAAGCAAAGCTAAGTTAGCTTACCACCTGGACTCAAACCCATCAGACCCGTGCCCTCACTTGATGAAGAAAACAGTGAGAACATGTCTATGAGTACCTCTTTGGCTACATTCAGTGTAACTTAGACAGAACCCCTGTAGGCCAACTTCAGCTTGCTGCACCGGGTGCAAGTGAGTAAAGTAGGAGTGAGGGAGGGCCCTCATTGTGGTAGTCCAATGAGAATTAAACCCTAGCCTATAGAACTGACCCGCCAATACTTACCTATGCGTAAGCAATAAAAGTTGATGTGTGAAAGTGCACTTAACTTGTGTCAGTTCTCTGTTGTTCAATCAAATGTTGAATGTTTGAACTTCTCTCTTCAGTTCTATCTCTCGGAGCTACAAGTACTTATAAGAGTACAGGCCTAAGGAAACTTATCTCAGAGCCACTGTTCAGTATTTTACCCAGTCATGGAATAAAATAAAAATTTCTTCGATGACTAGTACCGGAAAGTTGCTCCTTCCACCACTAGTAAGAGAGAGGGTGTAGGTGAAATGTTAAGATAATTCCCATTGAGAAATTATCCCCAGTCCTTCCCCTAGAGGACCCCCCTACAACACATCCTCATCTCGTCACAGTGTTTCTGGTCATTTTGAAGGAGATGAAATGGACTTCCTGTCGTGGCAGCAAAATGTCGGAAAGTTATGGCACCACAACATGAACGATGCAAGTTCTTCGACTCAAAGAGATTACAGGAAGCCACTACCGAGGGAACTTCACTGGCTACCTGTAACATTCTGTTGCGAAAGCAACCTGGCAACTGTCGCTTTACGGTTTTGTTGTTGTTGTTGTTGTTGTTGTTTGTCTTCCGCCATATCTTTCTCCTGCTGTCCGTCCGTAACGGTCATTGTATACATCTCGTTCCTCTTGAGTCAAGACCTCCCAGAGATTTTGAAGCAAAACTTCAGATTGTTTGCTGAGCGTTCCTTAAGTGTTTTCATCCCATCTGCATGGAACTCGCTGCCTCCTGCTGTGCAGCATCTACACACTGTGCCTCCTTTCAAAGAGCACACACACACACACACACAACACACACACACACACACACACACACACACAATCTAAATACCACGGTGACGCGTTATACATTCTTTCCAAAAGAATGTGCCTGAATTTTACGCACAAAATGTGTTTTGACGATGAAATCCGGAAGTACAACACCAGAAAGGAGAATGCAGACCTGTGCCAAGGTCAAAAGATCCTGTATCCGCCTTTTGGTAAGCATCCACATTACGGATTCGCTCCAGTTTGTGATGGACTCATTCTTTGGATATGTTCTAACCCTCACTAAGTTTCGTTTTAATCGGTTCAGGGGATTTTTGCGTAACCTTGTTACCTTACTGAAAAACAACTGATGGGGGTGACGACAGAATTTCTTTCTTTGTTAGGTTAGACAGTAGCTGGCTGGAGAACAGGGTGGATCGGTTTGAAAAAGTTTTTTAAAAATCTTAAGCATGTATGTGGCTTGGGTGATGCGCTGTCCATTTGCTACTGGGAACAAGCCTTTCTCTAGCTTATACTGTGGGAATAGCTAGCAAAGCACAATCTTCGTATAGTTGTATTGCAGCATCGTTTCATTCCCTACGTTTTGAGTCAGCTCAGACATAACTCGTATCTGGCGGTGAATTTCAGCGCATTGGTCAAAAACAACCACAATGCTGTTTTTTTTTTTTTTTTAATACCTAACGATCAGTTAAAATATACAGGCGCCGAGTGCCAAAAAGGTCATTTTTCGCTACCAAAATGCAACAGGTATAATACTGTAAATCCAGACATTAATCCAGTTCAAGAGTTGTCCCCCTGGTTATCTCATATCTAGAAATTTGCACAGTGCAAAAGAAAAAAAGGGAAAAAAGGAAGAACAGGGAGGAAGAGAAGAAGAAGGAGAAGAAGAAGTATACATTTCACATGACAGCTAACAAACATTGTATTAGCTCAGACAGGACACAATGACTTCTGAAGTTTTCAGCGGCGCTGACTCGGTAGGATTCAGTGGGATCCTGTGGACTTGATCAAATATTTTTCAGCTCGGACAGGAGCTCGGTGGTTTTGTATTATTTCAACCCACTTCAAGCTGTGAAACAAAGAAAATGCTGAAAACACCAATTTCCTGATGTAATCAGTTCAGAATCCGCCCTGAATCCATTCTCTTACTAGAAATTTGTACAGTTTTGTTTCACACACACACACACACACACACACACACACACACACACACAGAAGAGAGAGAGAGAGAGAGAGAGAGAGAGAACCGAATCATCATCAACGTCATACAATTATCGCATGAAAGTGTCTGAGGCTGTCTGTCGAAATCTTAAAATACGTGGATATACAGTGTAGAGACGTAGCGTTTAGACGTACACAAGGCGCAAACCCAGAAACACACACACACACACACACACACACACACACACACACACACACACACACACACACACACATTGTGACTCGTGGGTGTATACACACACACACACACACACATATATATATATATATATATATTATGCGTGCATATCATATACATAATGAAAGTGAAGGTCCGTTTAGAAACCAAGAACACTGCAATTTTCAGACTAAACAACTCCCCCCCCCCCCCCCCCCCCCACGCCCTCTCTGTCTGTCTATCTGTCTGTCTGTCTGTCTGTCTGTCTCTCTCTCTCTCTCTCTCTCTCTCTCTCTCTCTCTCTTCTCTCTCTCTCTCTCTCAGCAAATGAAGAAGACATCCAATGGCAAACAATGGAACATTTTGGCATCGGTAAACTTTCGAACCTATTTATGCGGACTGACCATCCTTAATTGGCGACTCGTCGCCTTGTGTTGGCTGTTTTTGATTGTGTTTGGTTAAGCTCGTTTTGAACAAAGGCTGCAGACTCCATTACCAGCTCGAATGTAGCTTCAGACCCATCCTATCATTGCTGTTTCCATGAAAACGGAAAATTAGTAAATAAGTAAGTAAATAAAAGGAGAAGAGAAGCAAGAGAAGAAGAAAAAAATCATCTCGTAGTGGTATTACGATGACGGGTAGAAACTGCATATCGTTCGAACAATACATGAATTTATCTGCATTTATTGTCCGTTCACCCCGTTGTGTGTATTGATCTTCTTTATCATATCACCGGTCCCTGTGATCGATCCGATGCCTTTTGTCATTTTATACCCTGACCCACCGCCATCCCTACCCGCATTCCCGCTCCCCCACACCCACCCTTTCCTTTCCTTTCTCGCTCTCCGCGGTACTGTAGTTCTCTGAATTTCCCGAGAAAAAAACAAAAAAAACAAAAAAAAAAAAACAAGCAACCGACGTTCAGAATCTGCAAAGCAACTCACTGAACTCTATAGCTGAAAATAAAATTTCCGGATCTCCCAAGAAACTAGTCGAATTTCCGTCGAAACTCACCACTAACTTTCCAGAACTTTTGTTTCATAGTCTATGACAGACGCACCTTTTCTTTTTTTCTTTTCTTTTCTTTCTTTTTTTGTGGTTTTTTTTTTTTTTGTTTTTTTTTGTTTGTTTTTTGGTTGGTCAGGTGTGACTGTATATCTTGGAAACTTTGCAGATCGCTAAAACCTGGACTGTATTGGTATAGGGCTGGGTGTGATCCATCCAAAATGAGATCACTACCAGAGTTCATATTGGGAACAGAGCCGACTCGGAGCCTGATAATTTGGCACGAGCTGAGAGTAAGTAACACAGTGGGCGTATTGACTGTCCACTTACGCGAAGTTGTCAGATTCTACGTCAGCAATGGGCTCAACAGTCCCACCCCCACCCCGCCCCCACCGCGCCCCCTCCGACCACCGACCTTGGGTGAAGCTGTTTTGCACTCCCCTTGTCAATAGTTTGAATGCAGAGACTTGGGACACTGTCACATGGACTTAACTGGACAGTATTTGAGTCGAAATATGTTCAAATGCAGCGTTCTCCGTTATTCCTCTGTCTGGCTCCTGTAAGAATCCGATTTCACTCATTTCACGACATGCCGTCTGTCAAAATGCATTTCTTGCATCTTGACCCAATAGGCGACGCTGCTGGTAGGCACGTGATTATGGCTTGTTTGACATGCAAATAGCAGACGACGAGCGGACAAGCTTGTTTCGAAATGTGAACGTGATAAAGACTTTGTTTTGGATGGATTTATCCCATTGTTACCGAACCTGTGGGGCGCGAAAGTGTAAACTGACAGAAGCGAAGTACCGAAAACAAAGCAGGCCTATCTTACTGATCATGGTGTGCCCCACTTTAGCAGTCAGCAGTAGAGTGCTCGAACCTGTGTATTTTGCGTTAAGTATTACGAGTGTCGTGCCTGATCGAAAAGAGCTTTTAAGTGCTCACTGCTGTAGACTATGTAGGCCTCTTTAGAACTATTTCTCCTTGAAACAGGGTCGTGCGACATTAGCCATTAGTTCTATTCAGAAGATACAGCAGATGGGGTAACCGTTGTCGGAGAGTTGGTGAGAGAACAAGTCTGCTTCTTCTTAATATCTCTGGAGCGACGACACCATGATGAGCTGTTTCAAAGTAAACTGAAGCAAATTTGAAGAAGAGTTATGAGTGACTCCGCCAAACAGGGAGAAACGAATTACAAGACAAAACACGACACGTTTCGACCTTTTAGGTCGTCTTCAGGCAAGATAAACAACATTCAGGACCATGAAAACGAAGAACGAGCAACTCAGGCATAGTGATCTGATCAGAATCACAAAGCTAAAACTAACTGACGTCAAGAGATGTATCTACAATTTTGAATAATCTCTTTGCACTGTCATCTGCTGTGTATATGATGCTTAAGGAAGAAAAAGAGACGGTGATAACAGATTCGTATAGTTTTCACAAGTGAGGGAAAATTATTATACCTGCGTATGCTGGTTTGGTCATGTCACTCGCCACAGCAGCCTACCCAAGACAGTGCTGCAAGGAACATTGGAAGGTGGCCGCAGACGCGGACGACCAGCAAAGAACTGGATGGATAACATCAAAGAGTGGACCCGAATGGACAGCCCCTTCCTGATCAGAGCGGCAGAAGACTGACCTGGCTGGCGCTCTCTGGCCCGCAAGACGTCCATCATGTCTCCCCCACGACCATCCGGTCAAGGGAGAGAGTGAGAGAGAGAGTGAGAGTATGCTGCAATGGCGGGTTGAAGAGATAGTTCTTTGAAATTAAAGGACAGTGATCTTTGTAGTGTATTAAAGTTCAGATTTGGCGTTTTCTTCATCGCTGGGAAGCACCAAAGGGGATGAGTAGACCCATTTCATTTGATTTGATCTGGTTAATAAGTTAACGACAGAAATGCGGTTTGAGATTAGTCGTGTGTGTGTGTGTGTGTGTGTGTGTGTGTGTGTGTGTGTGTGTGTGTGTGTGTGTGTGTTTTAGGGATACACTCACTCGAGTTCCTCTTTTAGCGATGAATTTTTAAACATCTGTACATAGTTTTGTCGTTTGGCATGCTTTCGGCTTTGAAATTACTTTAAATCTTGAGACTGTCGGTGGATGGCTTCAATGGTGAATAACAATCACACAATTGTCACCAACCGTGTGCTTTTCTGATTCGTTTTTTATGCAACAGAAGGTAAGTCATCAGACGCGAGCTTCTTTCATAGCACTGACTACCTCTGTGTGGAATAACGAGAAAACAAACCATCGTCAATATGAACAACAGATGAAGATAAACCCTTGGAATGTCAGAAAAATCATACAAAGAACAAGTGTGATTTGCGCTTCCCCCTCGTAACATTACATTTAGGACCATATGTTGCCAGCACATCCATGTGTGCTCAGAATCGCATAATCGCTGGTCCGTCGCTAAAGCCAGCATCACAATGGGTGTTATTCAATGGTCATTTGTCACCATATTAGATGGAATCAGATCGATTGAGGAATTCAGCCATGATACAAAGAGGGGAAGGAAGGAACGGAGGTGAGAAGGAGTGGTGCTGTCTCGTCAAAATTATCTTGCTGGGATTAAATAAGGGAAAATAAGCTGAAAAGGCAATGGGGAATTGAATCCTTCCTTGATGGTAAAATGATGAGACTCAAAAGGAATTACGTTTCACCCGGTTAAAAACAGACATATACAACTATGGTTTGGGTGACGTCATACAAATTATCGCTATTTGTTATCAGGTTTCCATGCCCCTCTGATCGACTTGTGTTAGAACTCACCTATTCACTGAAAAACCCATGTCGTTGAAATCACGACTTGTGTTAGAACTCACCTATTCACTGAAAAACCCAAGTCGTTGAAATCGCGACTTGTGTTAGAACTCGCCTATTCACTGAAAAACCCAAGTCGTTGAAATCACGGAAGTACATACCACGTGGGGATGCCCAGGATCTCTCTCCGTAATGTTTTTTGTTTGTTTGTTGTTGTTGTTGTTGTTGTTGTTTGTTTTTTTTGATAATGTGGAAATTCGATGGCAGTGATTTTGTTCTTTCCCGTCACTTCCACTGACTATGCCCGTTTTCTGCTTTCTCTACTGTGTTTTATTCTCTTTCTGCCTTAATTGTCCATACAGCTATCTCAGTTCAAAGCATAAGGAACAAGGATGGTAGCTTGCTCTTACGATAAGATTATTACACGCCCATGCCTCCAAACGAGTGCTGATGATGACACCAAACCGCCTAACATAAATGCCTACACAGAGCACGCATATATACACAGCAACAACAACTGGAGAAATAAGCAATCACAAATTAACATTTCCTCAAGACTGGCACAGCCTTTTGATCGTGAATATAGTCAAACAGCACATACAGATAAACAGAAACAAATTCAGGTAACCTCGGTTTGATCGGCATGAAAAGAATTCGTAAATGAGACAGGAAACAGTAAACAATAAAGGACGAACACGTACAGTGACTCTTGCTCCCATGATAAGATATCTATACGCCCGTTACGCCAACTGATCACCGCATAAGACACCAAATCACCTAGCATAAATGGCAACACAGAGCACACAAAAACAGACAAGGAAACATCCATATGCCCTGAACCTGACACGTTTACACAGCAACAACACAAAGCACACCAACAAAACGAAAAGATATCCCCAAAAGGGATGCTTTAAGCTTGGTCATATACCTTACGCCTGATACCTGTACAGTTCAACAACAATTAGAGAAACGAACAAACGCGAATCAACATTTATTCAAGACTGAAACAGCCTTTCTTATTTTGAATGCAGGCCAACGGTACACTCAGACAAACAGAAACACGAGTAACTTGAAAGAGAGAGAGAGAGAGAGAGAGAGAGAGAGAGAGAGAGAGAGAGAGAGAGAGAGATTATGTACTCAGTGACAGCTGTTGTGCAGGTCGATGGTCAACTTGCTACAGTGCAAGACCAATCTCCAGGACAATGTGGACCAGCTCATGCAGTCCAGGAACTTCTTGCAAGAGAACCTTAACCAACTGAAGAATGAAATACGCAGTCAGAGGTATGCTTGACAGTCCAATGTTATGCCTGCGCGCTTTCGCAGTAGAGAAACTCTGTCTGTTTGTTTGTCTGTCTGTCTGTCTCTCTCTCTTTCTGTCTCTGTCTCTCTCTCTCTCTCTCTGACTCTCTCTCTCTCTCTCCTCTTCTGTCTCTCTCTCTCTCTCTCTCTCTCTCTCTCTCTCTCTCTCTCTCTCTCTCTCTCTCCAGAAGTTGTTCGAAATTTGTCTTTGTTTTTGTACAAGACATTAGATTTAGAGAAACAGCTACCTCTTGATGTTCTAAGTGATCTGTGATTGGAATGCTCTACAGTCATGAGTTATTATTTCAGTTCATATATTATGCTCACTCACCCCTTCGTAAAGGGCTAAGGCATATATGAACGAATCATCCGAATCCGAATCGGAATCTCTCTCATTCTGTCTCTTGTGAAGATTTGCTCAGCCTGCGATCTGAGGACTCCCACCCATTCAAAAGAGACCATGGCCCTATCAAATCAGTCTTCCTTGTCCATGTTTAGGTTCCCACTTTCATTTTCCTCTGTACATTTTTGTAGATTGTTAATGAGAATTCGTCATGGTCTTGGGCCACGCCAGTATTTTCCATTGGCTGAAGTTGGATTAAAAGGAACCCCATATGAGCTCAGCGTTTTTCCCTCGGAACGAATATATCGTCTTCTTTGTCACCACACCCTCAATTTCCCATCCCTCCAGCCTCTCTCTCTCTCTCTCTCTCTCTCTCTCTCTCTCTCTCTCTCTCTGTATGTGTGTGTGTGTGTCTCTCCTTCCCTCCCCCCTCTTTCTCTCTCTCTGTCTTAGTCTCTCACGCATGCATGCAAATGCATGCAAGCATTCACTAACTAACTTATGCACGTACAGGCACGCGCATTCACACACACACACACACACACACACACACACACACACACACACACACACACACACACACACACACATTTCTTTACCCAGATAGTCGGAGATATATTGAGTCCTGGATAGCTCCTGAACGACGGGAAATGAAACAGTCTAAAGAAATCGGATGCGATAAAGCAAAGACCTTTTTAACCCTCAAATGAACAAAAGCCTTTCACCGATATTTTCAGATAAGAAATGTATCATTATAAATTATATTTCTTTAACTAAAAGCTGATGTTTGAGTTACCGTGGTTCTCTGACTGGAGTTGTGCTTCATCTCTAAAATAAACGCTCAAGACTTTTCCCTGTGCACAAAGCACATCGCACCGTTCTTTTGTCTTTTTTTCTGTTGTATTTGTAGATCCAGCTCCATCATCAGCGGAAGAGGACCCCCGTCCGCTGCCAAAGTAACGACAACCAGCACCGGCGTGGACCGGGTAGAAGAAATCGCCAATGAACAGCACCAGGAACAGCACAGAATGCAAAGCAGAGGCACCTCAACTGCAGGCAACCGGGGAGATGCACTCCAGGATATCTGTAATCGTAAGAAAGGTAGTTATTGTTACTGCGGGTGCCGTCGGAAAAACCCCGTCAGTGACGCAGCCTGTGAAACAAGCGGAGACATCACTGAGAGCACTGCAGTCAAAAGGAATGAAAATACCCCGTCAGTTTCCAACCCAACAGCAGGCAGGACACTTTTGGAGCGAGGCGTGGGAAGCAGCGACGTTCTTGTTCCTCGCGAAAACGGAGAGCGCACCAGAGACGTGGTGGACCATGGAACAGGAAGTGATGAACCTCTGACGTCACACTTGCCTTGTCAAGGAAGCTCGGGCTTTATTCCGTTTGGCGAAACTGACCAGGCGCTAAATGGGGCCAGTCCTTGGTCAAGAGCGTGTGGTTCAAGGTGTACAATTCAAAGATATGTTTACGATGAAAGCATTGCTGAGAGACCGTATTCTCCATCACCGAGGGAAGACCAGTCTTTTGAAAGGTGGAGCTGGCATGAGGCTTTCGGTTTTGTTGTTGCTGGTGTTTGTTTTGGTTCGCATTTTGTTTTATTTTTTCCTTTCTCTAGGCAGTTTTTTCCCTCTCGTTTCATACTACGTTGATGTATTCATTATATTTATGTACATTTCCCATTGCTATTAGATTACCAAACATTCATAAAAACAATTGTTTATAACACAACCATAACGCCATACAGATCAGTTAAACTTGCAATTACGAACAAAATGTCGTCGATAACTTTAGCAGTATTACTGAAAAAATCCAGAAGATATCACTTGCACTAACAGAATTTATCCACACTCACAGAATTTGCAAGCAGCCGAAGCAAAAAATTAGATGGTGTGCTTGTTATTCTTCAGGCGATCACACCAAAACTTTTTTTCCGGGAAATTCTTCAAATCGCAGTCAGTAGAAGTATCTGATTTGTTTGTTTCTTTGTTTCATCCAACAGGCTTGCTGCTGACGCTTTGGCTTCGGAAGAAAGGCTTCAGGAACAGGTACGTAGAACGCGCGCTCCATATATTTGAGAAGAAGTGAATGATGAATCAGATGTCCATTACTTATTGTACCAGAAATCAACATGCAATACAGCCATTCAGTATTAATCTTTTTCTCGAATCTTGATTTCTCTCCCTACTTTGAATCTATTCCCCAGAGAGAGAGAGAGAGAGAGGGGGGGGGGGGATGGGAGTTGGGATAAAGGATGCTTATGTTTTATAGCATAAAGAACAAATAATTAACGTCATTAGCATATTCGGACACAGTTCTGTTACAATACATTAGACACTCTATTCAGAAGCAAGAAGGATGAACGCATCAATTCGGGCATAGTGTGAGATGATTACACCTGTACTGTATGCATTCACATCCACGTTGGTTGTGTGACGGGATTTTGGTAAAATCTGCCCAACCTTTTTACGGCCCTATTGTTTTATTTTCCTGTCTCGCCCTCTATACCCCGGTCCTCCTCCTCCAGATAGCACCACTCCCATCCCACGCCACACATTGTGGCTTCTTCATACACAGCCGCATTCGCCTTCGTCTTGCTGCAGCCCTAGCACCGGTAGTCCACTTGGAGCAATCAATATTAGCTCGTAATGAGGCAGCCTGTCAGAGGATACTCTACACTATCACTGGGTCACTTTAGCGGTGTTCAGTGATGCTCTTTCTGACTCAGTATACGCCGAACACCACCAATTGATTACAATAATTGCTTTATCGTGGAGCCAGAGTGAATGAGCCCCTAACCACCCACCCACCCCCACCTCTTCCCACCCCTTCACTCCACAGGGCGCCACTTCATTCATCCAATGCCAGCCTCCATGAACTTACCAATACAACAATTTTGACAGGAAATCATCACGGGTGTGGAATGTATGGTTCCAGTATTCGATTCTAGAGCCAGCCGGGGCTAAAACATTCCACAAAGGAATGCCTCAGAGAGGACGCTGGTAGGCCTGTTCCTAATGTTCATGTAAATTGTCAGTTCACTAATTACTTCGTGGCTTGATTATTGTAATTCAGTACTATACGGCTTACCAAGCAGTACAGATTAACCGGATCCATCGAATCCAAAAAGATGCAACGTGACTCGTCCTCAGTAAAGAAAGAGAGAGCACATTACACCACTGCTGAAGGAGCTTCACTGGCTGCCTGTTATTAACTGTCGTCATAATACAAACTTGCCACTCTCGCATTCCGTTTCTCTGATGGTTTTCTTCCACCGTACATGTCCTCTACGCTCTGCGCTTACCAGTCATCACGTACTCTCTGCTCCTCCCCCAGAAATCTCTGAAGATACTAAAAACAATCTTAAATTCGGTGGATAAGCCTTCCTTCAGTTTTGTGCCCCAGCTGTTTGGAACTCGCTGCCACCGACGTTGGGAAACTGTCCACCTTATGTGTTCAAAGCACAGCTAAAAAGTTATCTTTTCAGCCAAGTATTTTGAACAATGCTTTTCCCATATTGCGTGTACACAATACGTTCTGTAGTAAGATGGTTGTTATATGTGAATTGATAAAGGTCTGAATGGTGTATGAACGCGCACTGAGTAGTTTTCAACTAGAATGGCGCTATGTAAACACTCTTTTCTTATTACTGTTGTCGTTGTTGTTGTTGTTGTTATACTGTGTTTACTTGTTTTGTGGATATGGTAGCTTTCTCTTGATAATGCGTGATTCACGCATACCCATGTCACCACAGAGCGATTTGAAAAAAAAACGCAAAAAAAAAAGCAAACAAACCGTGAAATGGAGGGCTTTGAATATAGCCTCTAAATCGATCCCTTTGGATGGGACAGAAGGTGACTCTGGCACACGAGCTTTATCTGGAAGCGGAGCAGTTCAGGCCGGCGGAAGTGGTGACCAGCCAGGGGTTTGACCTGTGCTCACTGTGCCAGCGTCCGCACGTGATCTGTGTCTGCGGGCAGGGCTCAGAGAACAACAACAGCGACTGCCACCCGGACATGAGTGAGGTGCAGGGACTTTCCTTGTCTTTGTTTAATGATGTGGATGTGTTCGTGGATGGTCTTCTTCTTCTTGAGGCATCTTACTTTAAAACTTAATCTCTCTCTCTCTCTCTCTCTCTCTCTCTCTCTCTCTCTCTCTCTCTCTCTTACCAATACACACGCACTTTCTGTGCTTCTTTTTGTACACAAACTTTCTTTTTCTGGATGATATATGGGTAAGGGATATGGAATACAAACAATTTAATAGTAACAATTGAGTGAGTCATTTCTTTAGTGCAGCACATGAATCTTGCATACGTTAGTATCTGCATTTATACCTTTTTCTTACACATGTTTAAGTATGTCTAACTCTGCCACACATATTCTGATCACAGACGAATCGCTCGCCTAGATCCTCGCCAGCAACAGAGAATATATCCATTCACTCAAGAACCGTCAGAGAATGGCATGCTGCCAACAGGAAGGAGGAACCGTCCAGAACACCTTTCTATCACTTCCCGCCTTATTCCTCCCTGAAGACGCCAACCAGTGGATACGACAGATCTAAGTACCAGCGTTCTGATCTTAACGATGAACCTCCTGGTCCCTACCTGCAAGGCAGATATGGCACGGTCCAAGAGTTCTGTGACACAGAGTTGGAAGATCCGCAGCAGAAAGCTCCACAAGTGGAATGCAGGAACGGCCCAATGCAAGCAGACACACATTATCCAGATGACCACATGAATTTACCGCCAGCGCCTTCCCAGAAGAGAACAGGTGCATTGAATACAAATAGGTTGGAGAGAGACAATGGGATATTGTACACATCTAGGCATGAATGCAGACAAGAACTGAACGATTCTGTCAGATCCCAACGTTATTATGATGAAGAAATCATTGAATCTCCCACATCACAGAAAATGAGAACTAGTACGCTGGAATACTCAAAAGGTAAATATCAAAGTACACCCTCCTCACAGTATAGCCAATCAGAGAGGAGGGATGCACCACTGACTTCAGAGTTGCAGAGCAGCTCCTCAGACAGCAAAGACGTTCCAGTTGTTCAGGATTGTCACAGATGTGGACGGAATTCTTTGGCCCGGCAACGAAGAAGATCTAAGGCAAGGCAGACCGTTAGTCCTGAACGCCTTCCTCGTCTCTCTCAACCTCCGGACAGCCCTGAATATGGCAGTTACTCGGGATTACCTCGAGATCCCCCGGTTACCAAAGGTGGTCGGTCACCGGCCTACCAGAGACCTGTCGATAGAGGTCCTTGGGGCAGTCATGCCAGCACCAAGGACACAATCTCCCCTAGCCGCCAGCCTGATCAGATCAGCACAGCGGCCGATGAGTCGCTTACCTCAAACCAGACTGACAGAACCACAGACCCCAAAGGAACACACAGAAACATTTCGTCCTACTCAAGAATAGTGGAATGTCGAACGGGTCCAAAAAAAGAGAGACTGAGATATGAGAAGCAGAAAATTCATGTGAAAACTTTCCCCAGGTCTGGAGCGGCGCCTGCTGGAGAGAACAATTTTTCAGAGTCTGGTGACAGTCGGATACTGACAAAAAGCACCCGGCATGAAGTGGATCATGCAGCTCCAGACAAGTACATCCAGTCAAAAGGCAGCACATCAAAACGCACACGTGGCGGTCATGGATCACTGTATCGTGATGATGATTCTCAGCGAAACGCCTCACCATCACCTCACCTAAGCAGCCCAAGACTGCTGCAAGAAAATCGTTATTTTTCAAACGAGGGGTCATGGGATGATTATACTTTTTCTGGCAAGAGACTTCCGCCACCATTAACTAGTGAAGAAATAGAAGCAGGAAGATACCGATCTCTTCAAAAGTCCACAGATAGCACCTCGATTCAATCTTCAGTAGACAATCAAAGCCCTCGGAAGAAATCAAAGAATGAGAGGTCTTCGATTAATTACCCAAAGAGACATGACTGTGGCTGTCAGAAAGATAGTTTTGTCTATCCTGAGAGACCTCCTTCTGCTAATCCGCAACGCAAAACAGTTCCACATGACAACACAATTCGTTTCTCACACAGGGCGTCTTCTCCCACTTTCAGTGGAACTCCAGCTCCCACAAAAGGTAAGAGGCAATCAAGTGCATCACCAAAAGATAGAAAGGAAAGGAACTCTAAATTTCATGACAAGCGTAGGCCCAGATCAGCTTCGCCGAAACAGAGCGCGAGAAAGTATGAAAACGTTAGGTATCAACAAGTAAGAAATGAGCGTAGTTTGACAGTGGAGCGGCCTCTGCCCTTTGGCTCTCGAGCGGCTGAAGACCCATACTTTGCTGATGAAGACAGCTTGAAAGACTCTGAAACTGAGCAAAAGGTCAACTCTGAAACAAAACAATCAGCCATGCGTACAAATTCACAACAAAATACGAAGGTAGAATACACTTTACGGTCTGTTGAAGAAAGGAGTGAAGTCGCCCAGAAACAGCACGACAGCGACGTTGCATGGGCGTATGGGCGTGGCATAGATTTCTTTAAAAGCAGCCAGCAAACTGACCATTTTGTTCAAACACATGACATCACAGAAGAACCGCGTCGTCAGTTAGAAATTAAAATAGCAATCAAGGGCTCAAAAGCCATACCTAATACCACACCTTCTTCAGAACCATGTTCCTGGACTCCCCCAATTACCGTCGCTGCAGGAAAAGATTCCGGGTGTAACATAGCACTGGGTGTGGATGCTGACAATAATGTGTTAGAAGAACACAGGCCCACACAAATCCCAGGCATTGAAATAACTGGTGACGATGCAATGCATGGCCCTGTCTCGTTGGAATGGTTCAGCCAAGAGAACTCCACCTTTCAGTCCCTGATGACTGAAAATATGGAGATGATGCAACGTGCACAAGATTTTCAGCGTATGGCTCATAGTTCTGAAACGCAACAACACGCGAGGTCTGATGAACAGAAAGAAGACAATATATTCATTGGAGTATTGATCAAAAGAAACATCCCTTATGGTGAATATTCAAGCCAACAAACTGATTTGTCGAACACATTGCAAAATCAATATGGGAGAGTATCTGAGGAACATGATACTGGCAGACTCTCCGCAGAATGTCAAGACAGGAGTGATCAGAGACCTGCACAAGAAACTGTCGATCAACTGCCGCAGAAAGTGGAAAAAATCTTTTCGGAAAATATTCTGGCAGTAGGTGGAATAAATCAGCCACTAACAGAACTAAACATTGAGAGAGAAATTTTTGTAAGAGAACAAATCATCGATTCCACAGAAGAGACACCAAGTCGAAAAGCAGATGCTGACAGTGGAATTCCAGAAACAGCTCAAAGCAGCAAAGACAAACCGCAAATTCACAAACAGCCTGCTCATAGCAGACCAGCTAAAGTGCAAATTCAGGAACCAATCAAAACTCATATGGAAAAAGCACGTTCTCTTCAGTTAGACAAGGAAATCCAGACAGGTCAAAAGAAAAGGTGCATTTCTCCTCAGTTAGAAAAGGAAATCCAGACAGATCGTCAGCAAAGGTTAGTTTCTCCTCAGTTAGAGGAGGAATCCCGGAGATCAATTTCTCCTCAATTAGAAAAAGAAATCCAGAAAAGTTCTAAGCCAAGGTCAGTTTCCCCTCAGTTTGAAAAGGAAACCCAGACAGGTTCTAGGCCAAGACCAGTTTCCCCTCAGTTTGAAAAAGAAACCCAGACAGGTTCTAGGCCAAGACCAGTTTCCCCTCAGTTTGAAAAGGAAACCCAGACAGGTTCTAGGCCAAGACCAGTTTCCCCTCAGTTTGAAAAAGAAACCCAGACAGGTTCTAGGCCAAGACCAGTTTCCCCTCAGTTTGAAAAAGAAACCCAGACAGGTTCTAGGCCAAGACCAGTTTCCCCTCAGTTTGAAAAAGAAACCCAGACAGGTTCTAGGCCAAGACCAGTTTCCCCTCAGTTTGAAAAAGAAACCCAGACAGGTTCTAGGCCAAGACCAGTTTCCCCTCAGTTTGAAAAAGAAACCCAGACAGGTTCTAGGCCAAGACCAGTTTCCCCTCAGTTTGAAAAGGAAACCCAGACAGGTTCTAAGCCAAGACCAGTTTCCCCTCAGTTTGAAAAAGAAACCCAAACGAGTTCTAAGCCAAGACTAGTTTCCCCTCAGTCTCAAAAGGAAACCCAAACGATTTCTAAGTCAAGACCAGTTTCCCCTCAGTTTGAAAAGGAAACCCAAACGGGTTCGAAGCCCAGACCAGTTTCCCCTCAGTTTGAAAAGGAAACACAGACAGGTTCTAAGCCCAGACCAGTTTCCCTTCAGTTTGAAAAGGAAACCCAGACAAGTCGTCAGCAAAAGTCAGTTTCTCCTCAGTCAGAAAAGGAATTCCAGACAGGTCGTAAACCGAAACCTGCATCTCCTCTGTTAAAAAAGGAAGTACAGACAATCAACCCCCCACCATTGATTGTGTCAATATCCTCGTCTAGTGTTATTGAAGAAGAGCAATTGAATACCACTCACAGCTTTGAAATATTACGAGAAGTTCCATTTGAATTACTTGAAGTGAAATCAGAAGAAACTATCCAGAGTGATGAGAACAGACAAGACGTGACAGGCAAAGTAGCAAACACAAAGCAAACATCTAACCACACAGAATCAGTCGCTGAAACCATGACGCCCAAAAGTGGAGGAAACCGAAAGTGTGAACAGCAAACACGAGAACCTTTTGTAGACACAAGAACAGCTGGCGTACAGGTCCATCAGAAGAAGACAGCCCCTTCACAGTCCGAGAAGGAAACATCAACAGTAAATCCTGTCACGTCCGCTGTTTGTCACGAGGTGTCTTTCCCTTCAGGAGCTGACAGCGTTCAAGAAGCTAGAGTGTCTAGCTGGATAACCACCTTTGCAGATACAGAAGAAGGAAACTGGAATAAAAAGACTCACTTTTCAATGTCTTCCAATTGCAATAAACCAGTGGATCAGCAGCCTCTAAACATGTTGCTGGACTATAGGTTTACATCAGAAGAGAGGAAGGAGAGGGGAGCTTCATCGCTGAATAACGCCAATCCCGAAGACAAGGGAAGCGAAACGTCTTCAAACCCAAACCCCACGTTTACAACGACGCAAGATGGAAAGATCAGAAGAAAATCGTATCCGTTGGATAATACCTCATTTCCGCACACAAGAGAAGAAGAACCAATATCTAAAGAATTAGAGGTCTGCAACAGGTACTCACCATATCTTGAAGAAAATGGTCAGATGGCCCCAATTTCGGACTTTTCTGCTGCTTCTGAAAAAGTTCACAAACCTATAGAAGAAACGTGCAAAAGAAGACGTACGTATGCAGCAATGTCATATAATATTGCCAACTTTAAAGAAAACGAAGCGCTGTTACAGCATTCCCGTGCTAAAGAACTCTGTCATTTTCCTGGGGAAACAAACCACATGCAACCAAACTTTCAACAGACTGAATTATCAGAACAAAATATGAATATTCACGATGCACGACATAGAAGATATACTGTAGACTGCTTGCTAAGCCCTGGAGACTTTCAACGACAGGAAATTGTTGGAGAGAGACAAAACATGGAAGAAACTCAAGGAAGCAAAAAACGGATTGAAAGTTATACCAGAAGGTACTCAGATGAATCGTTGCCTTTCACACGAGAATTTTCAGGACAGACGTGTCAATATAGAGGGAAAGAGGGTCAGGCACGGATTCTGAACACCAAACAAGACTTGAGTTATGCAATGTCCACGGTGCTAAACAGGGCGTTTGTTCCATGTAACTTTTCAAACTTGGAAGAGGAAACGTGTGTCCAGAAGGAAAAGGAAATCGCTGACGAATCTCCACCACCTTTGCATAATCCAGCACTCTCTCAAAGACCAAATATTCCAGAAGGTATTGCTGCAGATATGGAGAGAACAGGAACCTCGCCACACACTATGCCAGTGCTGATGAGCGAAGAACGTGCTATTCCAACGGCCCCTCCTGCCTCAGAAATACCAGAAGTGATGGAGGAAAGTTTTCAAGCCGCTCTAAATACGACACCCGCAAAAAAAGAACCATTAGATCCGCTCTCTCCCAAAAGCGTCAAGCGTGTGACAGTTCAAGACCATTTTCCGCAGGCTGTTCCATCCCCTGTAAAAAACGCGGAGAAAATTGAAGAAGTCCAGCAATCTCCTTCTGAAGCATCGTCACGAAGCCAAAGTGTTGAGAACCGCGTGATAAAAAGGACACCCAAACAAAAAGGTGCGGCACAGCTGCCCATGAAGAACATCATACGTCACAACCCTCACACCAAACAGGTGTTCTCTCCTACTACTACCCTGACCGTGGCTAACCACGTGTACCTTGAGCCCACAGCATGCAGAAGGACTGGTGGGCGACAGCCTCGTGAGAAAAGGAGACGGACAAGGAGCAACTGAAGATCTTGTGCTAGTGAAACAACCACAGATCCACTTTTCAGACAACAAAAAGAAAACCAAATCACCCGCTTCTCCAAGGTACTTGCGCCGTGGTGTAATCAAAAAGAACACGTCTGCCTCTTCAGCAAATAACAGTGCTAAGACAAATTTAGGAAATGACGATGGCTATTGGCACGGTGAGGAAAGAGTCCAGCTTAATCCTTCACAAAGCCTTTCGTCCAGCTCCGCGAGCAGTCACACGGCTCGGATCCAGAGAGACAGAACATGCTCAGGTGGAAAATGCAAGACTTGCAAGAAGATCAAAAAGCGCTTAGATTCTGCAGAGAGTTCTAAACACCGAAAATGTGAGACGAAAAATCCAATGGTGGTCACAGACAACATTTCCTGCAACAATCAACCCACGGGACAGGAGCCGAACTCTCCGTTTAATGTTTATAAATATTTAATGAAAGACGAAGAATCTCCACACCCCGCAAATGTCGGATATTCACGATTTGACGGCCAGTTTGCAAGGAACGGCAGAACGCCAGGAAGTCCCACAAGACAGCAGCCTGATCATCCACATGATGCGTCTTCCAGAAATTCTGAAGACCACATGATTTCTGAACAAGTGATGGGGCCATCACAGGCTTCGTTAATGGATAAATACAGAGAAAATGTATGTGAAAACAACCTGGCTGGGGATCGTATACCAGAAAATGGTTGTTGGGAGCAGCCTTCAGCAAGTACGTCTTTCTCTGAAGACAGTCGCAGACAACCAGATCCAGCTGACAGAGCTGCACACACAGAGCAGGATCCACAGATGTCGCCCGTGAGGACGCATCATCATCACGAGGACTACAATCACCTTCCACATTCCCATCAGTGTATGAAGGCAGAAAAGCTGCGGAGGAAACTCAAGGAGATGAAGGTAGTGTGCATATCCCGTACATTGTTTTCCCACCCTAAAGGGTAAGAGAACTGATAGACTGATTTTATGTCCTGTCCTTTTCCGATCCCCATCTATTCCGTAAGTTTGTCTTTGCTTTAACCTCACTCACAACTTATCTCCCTTTAGTATTCCTAGCCCTGCTTGATTTTTTGTTGTTGTTGCTGTTGTTTTTGTTGTTGTTGCTGGTTTGTTTGTTGTTGTTTTTTGTGGTCCGCTCATATACGTGTAAGAATTTAGATTCCCACTTTCATTTTCCTCTGTACATATTGTTCATTGTTACATGAAAATTCGTCATGGCCATGGACCACTCCAGTATTTTCCCATAGTTCAAGTTGGAGGAAAAAGAGCCTCACGTGCATTCAACATCTTGATCTCAGAACTAGAATTTATAAATATCATCTTCTCTGCCGCAACCCTCAATCCTCCCCCCCCCCCTCTCCCTCTCCCTCTCTCTCTCTCTCTCTCTCTCTCTCTCCCTCCCTCCCTCCCTCCCTCTCTCTCTCTCTCTCTCTCTCTCTCTCTCTCTCTCTCACCCCCTTCCCTGACGTGTAATCTTCTATTGAATAAAAATTCCTAAGTGGGTCAGTTGATAGATCATTCAGGATGTAAATCTGACAAAGCTACTAATTACTGTCTTCAGGGAGTAATCAGATAACCATGAGTTCACTAGCCAGATGAGGCCCGGTGCTGCTGTTCAATCATTTCATTATTGTTCATAATGCCCTGTTCTGTTAAACATACGCAGGACACCACCAAGCTTTTTTGTTGTTGTTGGTAACAGATATGAAGGCAGGAATGAGCAGAAATGCAGAAGTCTTGTCCGTTCTCTGGCTTGGTTTATGAAGCTCATTGTTGGTGACATTTGTGTGTGTGTTTCCATTGATTTTATGGTCCCATGATTCCCCCACATATAACCGCATTCTGTCCTTAGAGATGATGCCTGGACATGATATCAATGTGCGCGCGCGCGCCTGTATGTGTGTGTGTGTGTGGTGTGTGTGTGTGTGTGTGTGTGTGTGTGTGTGCACGCGCGCGCGCGCATGCGTGCGTGTGTGTGTGTGTGTGTTCGGGATTTTTTTTCCTGTTATTTTCTTGTGTGTGTCACGTATCACATAGGCGCACAATGAACACGTAGAAATGTGGTATGATGGAGTCTTTTGCGTGCGTACTTTTAATGCGTAAGTTCGTGCACGGGACCTCGGGTGCATGTCTCTTTCCAGGGATAGGTGGCTGTAGAGTCTGTCGGCTGTTAGCGTGGTAAAGAAGGTCTCCCTGTGCAAGGAAAGATGAAAACTGGGAATAGATGACTAGAAAAGAAAAATTAAGTTTAGTGAGCAGAGAGTAAGAGCCCTCAGAGAAAAGAAAAACGTGAGAAGAAATGAGTATAGATAACATGGATAAAGAGTACCGTGAGATATAACTGTGAGCAATGGAGCAGATGTATGTTCTGAGCCAAAATATTTACATGGGATTAAGTGGAAATAAGAGGTGGTGTTTATAGAGGCCATTGACAGGAAAGCAACAGAATCTGTCCACTGCTCTTATTCAATGTATCTTGACTGAAAAGGAGTCAGAAGAGTGTAAACGCTTGAGGTGTTCATAATGAAATACGATGGAGGGACCCCTCATGGTATCTTTGCGTGCTTGTCCTGGCAGAAGCAGCAGCTACAGCTCCTCACCCAGGTCAAGGATGATTGTGTCACCATGGTGGACAAGGAGATCAAGGTGAAGGACGCACAGCTACTGGAGGAACGTATGTCCAAGGGCAAACTCAAGGACGCGGTAGGCCTACTACACACCTTCCACTTTTTTTTTTTTTTTAATCTCTCTTTGAATGGCTGGAATCGTATGCACACGCGCTTCTCCTTCCCCACCCACACTGTGCCCTTCATCCTGTTACTACATGTATTCCTCACGTGTGAGTCTAATAGTAAATTGCCTCTCTTGTTCCATTTTGGTGATTTACGCTCCCGCCCTTCTTCTTTTTGGTGATTTATACCCCCATCTCTCTAAAAAGCGTGAGAGAAATCTAAGAGACGCAGTTATGATTGCTGAAAGCGGACCTTCATTCGACATTATTAACCCTTAACGTAGAGCCTGTGTTTCCACCCCGGATCCATTGATTGGTTGGCTTGTCTTTCAGCAAGATTACTTGCGAACCGATTTTAACGAAAAATGGTATAGAGATGGAATAAGGCCCATGAAATAACCCACGCAATGTGAATGTGGATGTGGACCAAAGGGCTGACCATGTAATGCTAATGTAGACGTGGATGAAAGCGCTGATCCCAGATCCATTCACAAAGATTACGCAAAAAACTACGTGACCGATTTAAACACAGCCGAGTGGAAATATGGAATGTGGCTCATGGACACTTTCGTTCAATTTTGGGGGCGGATTCGCAGTACAGATCCGATTTAAAGAACGGATCCGAGACCTGTTAAACCTTGGCAGAGGTCTGCGATATCCATAGTGCCCAGCCAGTTTGATTGCTGCCCCATGACAGTAGGTGGGGGGGGGGGGATGAGGGCTCTTGGGCTGTCAGGAATCTTCCAGCTGTCTGTTCTTGGTCATGCCCAACAGTGGGGGCCCTATGAGAAAACGTTTAGTCTTGAAAAATGAGAAATTCCACATACTGGGTTCAAATCACACAACGGGTGAATTTTTCTCCCCCCCCCCCCCCCAACACCTACCTTCACATGATGGACACTTATCGAACATTGTCTGCAACAGTTTTTCTCTCTCTCAGACACTGATTCTTTCCTTTCATTTAAATGCTCCCTTAAAACTTATTATTTTAGAAGAATCTGACTTCCTTCCTGTCAATACTGTTTCTGTCGTTGTTCCCCAAATCGTTAATGTTGTGTGCACGGTGGTGTGTGCGTGTGTGCGTGCGTGCGTGCGTGCGTACGTGTGTGTGTGTGTATGTGTGTGTGTGTGTGTGTGTATGTGTGTGTGTGTGTGTGTGTGCGCGCGCGCGCGTGTGTGTGGTGTGTATGTGTGTGTGTGTGTGCAGATCGTGACCCTACAAAAACAGCTGACTGAGCTGGAGAGAGAATCGTGGCGTTCAGCGCTCTCCAAAGAGGTCACGCAACAGTACGTCTCTGTCTATCTTTCTGTCTCTGTCCGTCCGTCCGTCTGTCTGTCTGTCTGTCTTTGTCTCTCTCTCTGTCTCTGTCTGTCTGTCTCTCTCGCTCTCTCTCTCTCTCTCTCTCTCTCTCTCTCTCTCTCTCTCTCTCTCTTTCTCGCAGATTTCACCTCTCCCCCCCCCTTTGTTTTTTTATCTTTCCTTCCTTTCCACCACACCTCATCTTTCTCGTTTTCATGTCTTCCTCTCCGTGTGTCATGTGTAGGAACAATGAATGAGGGTGTGTGTGTGTGTGTGTGTGTGTGTGTGTGTGTGTGTGTGTGCATGATGAAGGTTTGGATGAGAGCGTTATGTGCATGCGTGCGTGCGTGCATATGCACGTGCGTGCGTGTATGTATGTGTGTATGTGGTGTGTGTGTGAGTGTGTGTGTGTGTGTGTGTGTGTGTGTGTGTGTGTGTGTGTGTGTGTGTGAAAGCCTACGTGCGCGTTGTTACAAGCTCTGTGTAAATTTGAGGAGAAACTTAGTCACTATGCATGTCGAAGTGCGCAACTGAAAAGTCTGTATGGTATGAATAAAGCAATGTATGCAAACATTCATAGTTAAAAGAATATGAGAGCCTGAATTAAATGTAGCATGTGTGTGCGGCTGAATTCTGTACGTTTACAATGCGGTGTATGGAAACTTGCACGCGGCTAAAAATCTCGTACGCTGCTAAAAACGCACACATAACTCGTAATCGTGTACAGCTGAAATGCTACACTGCGTTTGGGACACATACGCAAGGTAACATGAACAATTGAAAAGCCTACTTTGTATGAAGAACGCTCGTTTAACGAGCCATGTACAGCTGAAAAGTCTACATCGTGTTGAGAACGAGAACGTTTGGCAACCTGTACAGTTGAAAAGTATGCTTCGTATTTACAGTGTGTATGTACGGCGACATGTACAGCTGAAAAGTCTGGAACGCGTATGCATGGACACATGAACAGGTGAAAATCACAAATTGTATTAGAATATTATGTATGTATGGCAATATGATGTTTACTATCCGCAGAACTGCAGCCCGGGACAAGTCGTATCTGGAGAGTCAACTGTCCTATGTGCAAAGCGAAGCCAGCAACCTTCGACACGAAAAGGAGGTGAGGTGGGAACTCGAATGAGTTCGAACAAAATCTGTACACACTGGAATTATCGAGAGTTATTGACTAATGATTTACTCATTTGTGTGGAGCCTTTAACGATGTCGGTATTGCGCTTTAATGTAAAAGCAGTCATGGATTTACATGCAGGCACATCATTTGTTAGCGGGATTTGCAGGTCGTCGTTACAGAACATTTCTCTTGCACCTTTTGGGGTCAAGGATCTGGCAGAATAAGCAGAATATATTCATTCTTCTAAATTTACCTTCAACTCTCTCTCTCTGTCTCTCTGTCTCTGTCTCTGTCTGTCTGTCTGTCTGTCTGTCTGTCTGTCGCTCTCTCTCTCTCTCTCTCTCTCTCTCTCTCTCTCTCTCTCTCTCTCTCTCTCTGTCCAGGGCAAGGTAGACAAAGAGCCTATGTAGACACATGGGAAGGGACAGGCATGGAGACCTGAAGGGGAGGGAATGGAGAAATGTAAAAGGCCTGTGATGATGCGCAGTCAAGAGGCAACGTGAAGGGATAGGGGAAGGGGGGGGGGGTGATGGATGAGAGAGAAGGGAGAGAAAGGAGACAAGTCTGATTGTGACTCTGTCGTAATGGATAGCAACAACGAAAATGATCACGATTGCTTCGTCTGCTCTCGATTTGCTCAGTAATGTGCAATAGTAGTTTCATCATACCAACAATAACTGCGGTGGGGATGATGATGGTGGTAATGGTGTTAGTGGTGGATGCGGTGATGGCAGTGGCGGTGATGATGGCGATGGTGGTGATGGTGGTGGTGACGGTGGTGGTGGTGTGCTCTATTTCTCGTGATTTGTATTTCTTTGTATAGAAGTGGTGGCATCTGAACACTCTTCGTCACCGATCCATGTCTTCTTTCTTCTGCCTCGCCCTCTGTGTCATGTCATTTGCACTGACTCCCTTGCCGCGCATTTCGGGTCCCCGATTCACAGCCACACCCTGCGGGGGGGGGGGGGGGGGGGTGTCCTGTTGCAGCCACAGAATCCGTTATCCTCAGGGAGCTTTCTGCATCAGGTCGTGACGAGGCCACCAAAAAGAGGTGACCCTGCACTGCTGCTGCTGAACTGCTTCAGTGATGGTCAGCGGTGCCTTTTCTGATCCAAAATGGGCAGGACAGCACCCACGTTTTCCTTATGACACCCCCGATAACAGCCCTTCGCGATCGGCTGGGCGATGAGCAACATAGACCCCTCCCCCCCCCCCTTTTTTTTTTTTTATAACTACAGTGACTGCTTTGGGGAGGGTGGAGGGAGGAAGTGGAAATGTGAAAGAAAGATGACGGAGAACAACATGCCAGAAACTCCACATAAAGATTTAGTCAACCAGAAAAAGTAATGTTTGAAACAAAATTTCAACCACGAGAAATCGGCAGCAGATGGCAGGTTTGCGACAGCATTAGGCATGAGATCGTTTGTTTAACCACGAGAAATCAGCAGCAGATGGTAGGCTTGCGACAGCATTAGGCATGCGATCGTTTGTTTAACCACGAGAAATCAGCAGCAGACGGTAGGCTTGCGACAGCGATAGGGATGAGATGGTTTGTTTGGTAGTGTCCTCTAACTAAGCGTTACTTTGCGCCTTGTTTTTGTCTGTTCATTTGTATTTTGCCCTGTGTTCAGCAACACTGCAGTCTTGTTTTATTTTCTCAATAACATCTTGATGTGCAGATGATCAATGTCATTTTAATGCGGAAATGATCAGTGTTGTCTTGTGCAATGATCGTGCGATCTGATGCAGATGAGCAGTGCGATCTTGTTTTGCAGATGATCAGTGTGATCGTGTAGAGCAGATGATTGACATGATGTGATCTTAAACAGTAAACAAGTGGGGTATTTTTTGCTCCCATAAGAAAACCTAACACAGAGTAACTTCCATTCAAGACTGGCCAAGCCTTTTAAACTTGAATAAAGTCAGACAAATACATAGACGAACAATGTAATAGTGGGGGAAAAAACAAGCGCAGGCCAACAACTGAACTGTCTTCATAGTAATGACTTGGCAAAGATTTGGACTTAAGGAGGGGTGGAGGGGTGGGGGAGGAGTTTGAAGATGGAGAAACTGGGAACATGAAATTAAGAAAGTATGTGACAGATATGAAAACTCTTCACTAGCTGCATAAGGGAACCATCGCAATCCCTTTTGAAGGCAGATATATTTGTATTGCCTGCTCCGAGGCCTTTCGTCCGCTGGGTCGGAACTCATCAGGGAGACACGGCTGGTTGTGTCTGCGTCCTGGCGTCAAATAGAGACACACCACAGTCCATAATACTCTTTCTTAATTTCATGTTCCCAGTTTCTCCATCTTCAAACTCCACCCCCGCCCCCCACCCCCTCCTTAAGTCCAAATCTTTGCCAAGTCATTACTATGAAGACAGTTCAGTTGTTGGCCTGCGCTTGTTTTTTCCCCCACTATTACATTGTTCGTCTATGTATTTGTCTGACTTTATTCAAGTTTAAAAGGCTGTGCCAGTCTTGAATGGAAGTTACTCTGTGTTAGGTTTTCTTATGGGAGCAAAAAATACCCCACTTGTTTACTGTTTATCGTTTACTGTTCCCTGCCTCATTTCATTTCTGATTATGATGTGATCTTGTGCAGGTGATCAAGGAGTTGTGTCCGATTTTTCCAAGTTTCCAGATGAGCCTCCGTGGACCTTTTTCACACCAGAGATTTGTTTTGATCTTGCAGCTTTTCGTAAAGAGTCTACCAGCTCTCTGGCATACAAGGCATTGTATTCTGACCTCTGTTCAAAATTTCCATCTTATCAGAAAATTTTCACTGACGGTTCCAAGTCTGAGGATGGAGTGGCTTGTGCAGCCTACTGCCCTGGGGCTCCTTCTCAGATACTGTTAGAACATATACCTCCAGATGCTTCTGTCTATTCCGCTGAACTTACTGCTCTGGTTCTGGCATTGAAGATAATCTCACAATCTAAGAAGAGGGACTTTCTGGTTCTGTCAGATTCACTGTCAGCGTTGGATGCCATAGCTGGCCGCAACCTTCAGCACCCAGAACTTTTACACTTTTTTGAACTTTTGACCAAGTTGAAAGCGGATGGTTACAACATTATTTTGGCTTGGGTTCCTGGTCATGTTGGCATTGGAGGGAACGAAATGGTTGATCGTTTAGCCAAGAATGCCACAAGAGAGAAACTGTCCAACATATATATCCCCTGCTCAGATCTGAAACCCAAAATTAACGATTATGTGAGAGACCTCTGGCAGGAGGATTGGAATACACAGACGGATAACAAACTCTTTCAGATCCGTCCAAACCTTAAGGAGTTCCTCCCATCTGCGTCTGGTGGTCGTAAAGAAGAAACAGTTCTGTGCCGGCTGCATACCGGCCATTCGTATTTTACCCATTCGTACCTTTTAAAGAGTGAAGAAGCTCCGTGGTGCATTCCATGTCATGTGCCACTCACAATGAAACATATTCTTTTAGAGTGTTGGGACTTGCACGATGTGCGACACAAACATTTTACAGCCGAGTCCATGAAAATCCTGTTCAGGGATGTCCCGCCTGACGTGATCTTTGAGTTTTTGAGAGAGATTAACGTTTTTCATCTGATTTAAGATTTTACGGATGAAAGATTTTTAACGAAGTTTCTGGGGCGTTTCAAGAAGATGTCTTTTAAAGAGATGTGTGAAAGGTGTTTGTTTTTTTTTTTTTTTTTTCTTTTTTTAAATGACTTGTGAGTTGATTTTAACGTGGTGACAGCCCTGATGTGGCCCCTTGCGGTCGGCTGGGCTATAAGCAACATTATCTTATCTTATCTTACTGTTTATCGTTTACTGTTCCCTGCCTCATTTCATTTCTGATTATGATGTGATCTTGTGCAGGTGATCAGTCCGTCTTGCTGTGTAGAAGATCATCAGTTCTTTTTCTTGTTATGCAAATGAACGGTTTTATCTTGCTATGCAAATGATCAGTCTTACCTTGCTATGCAAATTGTCCGTTTTATCTTTTTGTGGATGCAAATGATCGGTTTTTAATCTTGTTTTGCAGATGATCAGTTTTATCTGGTTATGCAGATGATCAGTCTTGTTGTGCAGATGATCGGTGTGATTGTGTGCAGATGCTGGCCACCAAGTTAGAGGGCACTGGGGAGCTCAGAGCCGATCTGGAGAGGCAGGTAAAGGCCGCTACACCCCACACAACAACTGTGGGGCATTTCGTTCCAGTTGTTTTCACTTCAGAAGTAGCACAACTTATGTTCATAGTGGTGCTGGTCATGAGAAGAACGATAGATAGACAGATAGACAGACAGTTAGACAGACAGACAGAGAGACAGACAGATAGGAAGATAAATATAGATAGATGTGTGTGTGTGTGTGTGTGTGTGTGTGTGTGGTGTGTGGTGTGTGTGTGAGTGTGTGCGCGCGCGCGCGTGCAGTAGTAGATGTAGTAGAAGTAGCATTAGTACTAGTAGTAGCGGTACCTGGAGCACCGTAAATAGTAGATGCCATAGCAACAGTGAAAGCAACATAGTTGCAAGAACCATAGCACTTGTTGTAAAGTAGTGGCGTTGACTGAATGAGAGTAATGTTGACACATATCGGTGAAGTCGCTCAAATGTCCAAAGTTAATTTTCTCGCTCGATTAGTCACTCTACCTCATCTCTCTCTCTCTCCCTCACTCTCTATCTCTCTCTCTCTCTTTCTCTCTCTGTCTCCTCCTCCTCCTCTTCTTCTTCTTCTTTTTCTTCTTCATTAAAACCTGAAGTCTCTTTTTTTTTTTTTTTTACCAGCGAAAGCATCAAACGATTAACAATTTACTTCAACCCAACGTCTTTGTGCATGTGTAGGTGTATGTGACTGCGTGTGTCTGCAACGTGCATAGACAGACAGACAGACAGACAGACAGACAGACAGAGAGAGAGACGCGCGCTAGCGCATGTGCCGTTTGCACGTAGGCCAACCACCTGGTTGTGCTCTGTGTGTGTATGTGCACAGCTGACTGAAGCGCGGGCCCACAGCCGAGAGAAGGATCTGATCAGCAGCCACCAAGCCGAGCAGCTCAGCAACTACAGGAACCTCGTGGACCTCTGCCACGACAAGTATCAGGAGCAGCGGGTAGGCCAGCTTGTAGGCTTAATTATCGTCCTTCAGAGCAGACCTGATGACACGACAGTTTAATCGGTGAATGTAGATCGTCAAGTTAAAGCGGTCTGAACAATCTTGCCGCGATCTGTGTTATTAGTTCCCAGATTCTTTTCTTTTCTTTTCTTTCTTTTTTTTTTCATCTCTCAGAGCAGAATCGACGACTGACGCGACGATTCCACGTTTGCGGAGGAAAAATAATTGCTCAGCATGTTCTGGAACCGTGCAAAGTCACGGAAAGTGAAGTAACCACGTACACGAGATGGAAGCGAATACGTGATCGGTTAGATATCAGTAACCGTCTTGTCCTGGCACCGTTGTTTCGGAAAGCGAAATTCACGCCTATGCTTGTGTGTTTAATTGTCTTAACTTTTGTGCTTCTGCCCGCACGAGCACGCGCGTGTGTCTGTGTGTATGTTTGTGTAGTGTGTGTGTGTGTGTGTGTGTGTGTGTGTGTGTGTGTGTGTGTGTGTGTAGTTTGTGTGAGAGTAATTGGTTCTTGCTGTTAAGAGCGGTCTTTGTGAGCTATGTGTGACCGTAAGTCATTTTGTTTGTTCTTGTGAAGGGTGTAGGTTAGCATTGTAACACCCGGAAACCAAAATTATCAGGCTTCACCGTTAAAGACAACGATCTGTAACTCCATTCGTCTTTGCCAGTATCTTCTTCGGTACTCTGTCAAAAAGGAACGTCTTTACATTTGTATACTGCCAAATACAGGAGACTTCACATTACACTGAAAGCAGCATGATTTCAATGCTAGATCATTTCAAATCGTCGATTCATTTGTTGGATATGTTTACTTCTTGTGTTTAGTGTCTTAAAACATGCACACTTCGTTTTAGCCTCCATGCTCTAATATGGGTCAAAGCTGATTAAATGCTGTTCTTAATGAATGAAAAGGCATATTTTGAATATATCACTTTAGGACCGAGATTGTGGGATGATTCTTTACCCGTTTACCAGGCTTCAGGAGAGGCATGGTTGTGCGTGTGCGCGCAGGACCATTTCATAGGACCACACGTTAACGAAGAAGCTGTACCTGTAGATAAACATGTCACGGTTTAAATATCAAGAACTGTATTGCAGGACATGGCTATCAAACTCCAGGAAAAGCTCACAGAAGTCACAAAAAGGTGGGTGTGGTTTTATGTTGTTTGTTTGTTTGTTCCTTTGTTTGTTTTGTTTGTGCAGTTTCTTTTTATATATAAAATCAAAACAAGAAACGGAAAGAGAGAAAGAGAGAGTGAGAGACTCGTGACTCGTGACTCGTGACTTTAATGTGAGGCCATCAGCCTATTCACATGAGTACGCAACAAGAAATATACATCAATTTTACATAATCAGAACAAAATTCACCATAACTACAACGAAGCATTCTTCCCTGACAGTATGTACATGCAAAATTCTATCTTGATCATACATTAACACTACTTTGATATTAATGCTGTTGATACTATCATACAAAACACATGTTTTCTATTTCGTTACCCTCATCATATTTCGTTTATACAGTGAAGACCTTTCTTCCCTGCGTCGTAAGATTCTCCGGAAAGCTGTACTATTTTAAGCATCTTTTGTTTACATCAATTACGCATGCGCAAAATAAGCCTATCGCCCTCTCCGGTGCAAAGGTAAACCCCGAATCTTGAGTCTACATAACAAAGCTGCCATGCTGACCTTTGACACACAGAGTGTGTTCGTCTGTGGTCGTGTTCGTGTGGTGTTGGACTTGTGTTGTTTATATTCGTTGGATTTAGCAGCCCCATGGATAAATTACTAAAACCTTGTTGCTTTCCATGTATCAGGTTGGTACATTCCTTCAGTTTTTTCACTTTAATTGTCGTTTTCCCTATTTCTTTCAGCCTGAGACCCTGTCATATTCTGTCCCGTGGGTCTTGTCGACACTTGACTCGCACACTGTGTCTTGACCGCCCGCCGACCAGAGGAGTCCCTTAATGGTCGGATCCCTAGAGTTCAAACTTGGATAATTCAAAACAACCGTCGGAAAATAATCAAAATGCATACAACAGCTATCGTTATTCAAAGAGTACAAAACCATGCTAATTATACTCTGATCAACGGGCAGCCATCACAGCAGACGATCCAGCCAAGACTCGACAGACAATTCTCATTCCTACTCCCACTCTCTCTCCCACACTCGCTCCCACCGCCTCCCACTATCGCCCCATCCGCCTCACGCTCCACTACCCCCCCCCCCCCCCCCCCCCCCCCCCCCTCGCTCTCTGAGCAGAGAGCGGAAGAACGGGCGAGAGACGGCCAGAGGGAGATTGACACTGTGTGCGAGTAGCGGAATGGAACGCATTCATCACCGCTTCATGCTGATTTGCATGTTGACCTACTTCTTAATTCTCCTACGTGCCTTACTGTTTGCTTTACGAAACTGGCCAAATTCTCGTCCTACTTTCGTTTCCTGGATTATCTTACTTACATACTTCATCACTTCATGGTCAAATTATTTATCTATGTTTCCCTTTGTATTCATTTCGTAGTTTTACGTGTGTATGTATACAGATTTCGTTACTTATTTTAACCTTCCTCTTCCATACATGTTTTCTTAAATACATTTGATTTTCTATTATATGCACATTTTCCATACTCATTTAACTTGAACCATTCATATACCTAGACTACCCCCCCCCCCCCCCCCCCCCCCCCCACGGTGGCCACGTTTGTTCCCATATTGTGTTATCCGGTTGCTTCCTCCATGCCCCCCCCCCCCCCCCCCCTCATGCTCCTTCTTACTTGTCATGTATTCTTACTTATATCCATTCAGATTATAATTACACGTATTCCCTCTTAGTTGCCTTAATTGTCTGTACTCTTGCGTAATTACATATTTTTAGTTATACATTCAATTCTACTACACTTCTTGATCCATCTTGACTCAATCAGTCTCATCCTCATACTTATTACTTTTCTTTTCTATTCTTTTGTTTTTCATTTACACACACACACACACACACACACACACACACACACACACATGCATATGTATATATATACCCACATACATGCGTATATCACCCACATACATACAGTGTATGATACACACATACAAATGTACACATACACACACACACACACACACATGCGTACACACATACATACACACATGCACATTTTACAATCTTGTTCATGTTCTTATAAGTATCCCTACTCCATCATCCATTTGTAATAACCTCATTCTCCCTCATTTCCATTCATAATTGTACATTTCCATTCATATTCATATTCATTCATTGCACATAATTTCCTCAAAACATATTCATTTCCATAATTCCATTCCTTCATATTATATTACATTCATGTTCCCTCATATTACACCCTTGTATTCACTTTTATATAGTTATCTTTCCATCATAGTCCTTGTCTTGCTTCACATCTGAGTATACAATTGCATAATCTCATGTGTTCATATAACATCTCATTCGTAAATCTGTTCATATCGTCACACCAATCACAATTTCGTACTCATTCAGGTATTTGTGTTACTTTCCATACTGAGAAACACCTTCCAAGTTAAATCCATGATTCAATCTTCTCTAGATATTATGATATCACAACACATCCATGTTCATTTATTATGCATATAGATTCACATGTTTATATGCTTTACACATAAGCATTCACATAATCATACATATGTATATATACACATACACAGAGACATATACAGTTTGAATTCGGCTATAAATCCACAGAAGCAAAACCAAGTCTCTTCTCTTTGTCTTATATTTGTGTTTCTCTGAATTTTAATGCATAAAAAGTATACATTGCTACATCACGTGTCATTTCCACGTTTTCATTTTGTAATAGGTTTCTTAGTGTAATTGTATCCTTATTTCTATAATGTTTATAAATATATTTCTCCCTTAATTGTCTATAACATGGGCATATCTTGAAAAAGTGTAATTCGGTTTCTTCTGTTGGACAAAAAGGACATGTTGTAATTGCTTCCTTGTCTGTGAACTTGTTGTTTATATGTAATTCGTTTACCCCTAAACGTAGTCTGGTTAGTGCTTTTCTAAATTTCGCTATTGTGATGTCGTAGAAATATTTTTCAGTATGGTGTACAGATTTAAAAGAGCGATAAGTATTAAAACGTTCGCTGTTTTCTATTTTATCATGCCAGTTCTGCTTGTGACAGTCTATCATTCTTTGTCTTAATACTGAAATAAATCTGTTCTCATCTCCTACACCTTCATTTAGCCATACTTCTGAAAAGCCATATATGTCTAAACAGTGTTTTAATTCTAATGCCCAATTTTGAGATTTGTTTATTTCGGTCTTTTCTCTTTCATATGCTTGTCTGGGGAGTCTGTTTGGTGCCATTTTTATAATTTTAAACCAATACCTAATCGCCCTTATTGTGCTGTCTATGCATATAGGATATCTACCCAACTCTCCATATATTAGATTATTTGGGGTTTTCTTGCCCACACCCATATATTTTTTACAGGCGAACAAGTGTATATTTTCTATTGCTTTATATCTAGTTAGGCCCCATGCTTCTGCTGCGTATAAGAGTAAGGGTTTAACTTGAGTATCAAACAGTTTAAAGTAAATAGCCATATCTATATGTCCTAAACTATACATAGTTTTCATTATTTCCATAATTTTGCCTTTCGCTCTACCTGCATATTCAGAAAGTGATATGTCTACTGAGAGTTTAGTTGTCAAGGTGAAACCTAGGTACTTATAACTGTTTACTACTTCTAGTTCTTGGTCTTTGTAGTACCATTTCTCCTTTTTACCCAAATAGCCCCCTTTCCTAAAAACCATTATTTTTGTTTTTTGTAGATTTACTGTTAAACCTATAGAATCCGAGGCTTGTTGTAGGTTCTTTAATTGGTTTTGTAAGCCGGCTGGTGTTAATGATATCAGGGCTATGTCATCTGCAAATAACAATGTGTAAATCTCTTCTGCACCTGGTAGAAATTGGTAACCATGTCTCCCTTTTCTTGTGACATTGTCCGCCACTTCTGTTATTAATAGAGAAAAAATCAAGGGGGACAACAAACAACCTTGTTTCACTCCTGCTGGGCATTCGAAAAATTCTGTTAAATCAGTTCCATATCTAACACAAGCTTGAACTGTTTTGTATATACCTTTTAACATGTTGAGCATTTTTGTAGATACTTTATGTTTCTGTAGTATCTCCCATAATTTGTCTCTATTTACAGTATCAAATGCTTTCTGATAATCTATGAATGCTACATAAAATTTACTTCTACGTCTGCCATAGAGGCAATTTGTTATCATAGTTGTTAATGTGAAAATGTGGTCTATTGTCGAATATCCCCTTCTAAATCCTGCTTGTTCCTTACTAATTTTGTTCTCATCTTCTGCCCAGTTGTAAAGTCTTTTGTTGATTATTGCTGTAAAAATTTTACTTGTAATGCATAACAGTGAAATCCCTCTATAATTTCCTGGGTTTTGCTTATCACCTTTCTTGTGGAGTGGTACAATTACTGCACGTGACCATTCTAAGGGGAAGTAACTTTCTTGGAACAGTTTATTGAATAACTTAGTTAGATATGGTATTATTTTACTATATATTGTTTTTAGAAATTCTGGGGGGATTTCATCTATTCCTGGGGATTTACCTGATTTCAGTTTGTTTATTGCTAAACCTACTTCCTGTTCTGTTATATCTTCATCTAGCTCTTGTACTAGAATCTCTTCAATATTCACTTGCTGTTCTCTTACAATAGCTCCTTGCCTTCCTGTTATTTGGGGGTTCAATATGCTTTCAAAATGTTCTTTCCATTGTTCAGATGTAATAACTGGTAATTTATTTTTCTTTCTTCTAATGTTTTTTATTGTGCTCCAGAATTTCTGGCTATCCTTCTGATTT
>CM065734.1:58304261-58306761 GCA_033310375.1 Conus canariensis
TGGAAAAGAAAGGAGGGAAAAGGGAAAGTGTAGCTCAGAGCGTGATCAGTCAAGGAAGCCATGGGCTCAACGTTAACCCATAAGAGACACGCCAACACATTTACACACATGTTGTAAGACATAAATTTATCAAGATGTACACATGACTGTTTTTGTCAACAGGTACAGCTCTCTGTTGGCACAAGTGGACAAGCAAAACGAACGACTTATAAACGTGCGATCCAAGATGGAGGTAAGACTTGAGACCCGTTTCCGACTGACAAAAATGTTTAGAGAACTGAGGTAAGACACCAGGCCTGTGTCCCACTGACAAAAATAACGAGAGAACTGAGTTATGACTTCAGGCCTATATCCCCACTAATACAACAAATTCTGTGGCTGTTCATGCCCTGCTCTCATGGTGATCTCAGTTTCGATGTCCTTTCCACGTGTATGACCTTGGTTTGATTCCGTTGGGGTCTCGTTCTTGGCAACTTTATGGGGGCTGTCGTTGGACGGACGTGGTGGCGCCTCCTGGAGGAGAGCTCACTCACGCCGGCTCCGCGACTTAGCAATTATTGTCGTCAGTAGGGCTTAGTAGGTGGTGTCCTGCGTATGTTGGATTAGTACAGGCGCCACTGAACACCACCGAAGTGACTCGGCGGCAGTGCAGTCTACTCCGGTGGGTTGCCTCTTAACGACTTGACATTGACTGCTCCCTGTGGCTTGCTGGTGCCGGAGCTGCGGTGGGCCGGGCCGGGCTGTGGCTGTGAACAGGGGGTCAAAATGAGCGGCCTGGGTTCAATGCCACTGATGTGGCACAGAAGGTGGGACAGTAAAAAAAAAAAAAAAAGTTCATGGAACACTTCAAGCTTGTGACACACTGTCAGAGGGGGAAAAAACTAATTCCTGCAACAGGCGAGAAAAGGTTTGACTGATTATGATGTTCCCCCCAATGGTGTTGAGAATATCACAGAATTGCAGGTGGTGCTCTGTGTAAGATGCCATGGGTAGACTGCCGTAACCACAGACAGCAGTGTCTACCGAGGCAGTCTCTGAAAAGTGACTCGACTCAAGATGGTCATAAACTATAATTATGGTTCTGTCCACTGTACAGAACGCAAGGGTTTCCCCATGTGGTCAGTGAAAGATTTAGTATTTACACAGAAATGCCTTATCTTTAACCTCATCTCATCTCCCTCCCCCTCCTCCTTCCCGTAGTCTCCTTCTTTGAAATTCATTCCAGGTAATTTTCATCGTGTCTGAGGACTTGTTTACCTGGATGGTTTTGTTTCTCTCCCCATAATCTAGATGTCTTCGTTGTTTGTTTGTTGCGGGGGGGGGGGGGGGGGGGAGGGGAGGGGGAGGGGGGGTGCCCTGCCTGGGAAAATCTGTAACTCATGGCTCATTATTTTAGAGTTTGTTGCATTTATTTAGCGGCTCAGTATTACAGTATTACCTTTGATGTTTCAAAATACCTAATTTGTATGCTTTCAAATTACTTGCAATAAACTGATGTCAATTTGATTTGAGACATAAGTGTGAATTTACAAAAAGAAAGGCTATTCACAGATTAATAAGAATAATGTTCGGCAGCTATGCCTCAATATATCCACATAAAGCAAACTATTTACAAGGTCAGGATAATGAAAATAATATCTGGCAAACATACTTTATTGTTTCCACGTAATACAAACTTTTCACGAGGTCAGAGTGATAAAAATAATGTCTGGAAAACATACCTTATTGTTTCAACGTAATACAAACTATTCACAATGTAGGAGTAATAAAAATAACGTCTTTCAAACATACCTCAGTTTTTCCACATAGTACAAACTATACACGTTGTCAGAGTAAAAGAAAGTCTTTATTGTTTCCACATAATACTTGTAGATCATTTTCAGGATCATAGGTCACATTTAACAGACAAGGACCAATGACTGTATACACCCAAAAGCTTTGTTTTCAAGATATGAATCATTTCAGCTTTTGATCAGTTGTGGAAAAGGGACAGCGCTGGCGAACAATTATCAATCAAAGTGCATTTATATTATAACTTTTTGAAAACGCATTAGGAAGAGTTCATAATTTTGGTGGGATTGAGTTTGTATGTTACAAGTCGTGTCCATCTTCTTCCCCAGTCCCTGGACCCAAGCCGTCTGAAGCTGCAGTATGAAACCCAGTGCCAAGGTCAACTTGACCATGTCTTGCGATACATCAATGACATACTGCAGCAGCGAGCAGCCGTGGCAGCGGAAACGGAAATGAGGCAACAGGAAATGGCTTTCCAGCAGCGCGCGCACGAGGCCAACCTGCAAGTACGTCCTTTGTAAGGTTAGCAGTGGGCGAGTGAATGGGACATCAGTGCAGACACGAAACTTTCCGCCAAAAGATTTGGGTTCAGCTGCTGTACTTTGACACAAGTAGCTCGGGTATATCTTACAGTTCACTTGTACTTTCAGCCTGCGTTTGAAGATAAAGCAGATCAACTGCGACTGTTTTGCGGATGTGACTAAATCAA
>CM065734.1:58309261-58311761 GCA_033310375.1 Conus canariensis
TCTTGTCGACAAAAGAGACACAATGAAGGTGAAATTCAGTCGTCTCCTGCTACAAATCTTAAAGAGGAACGTGAGCAACCTCACCCTTCTGCCAGAGATGTTCAAATACAGACAAAAAACTGTTTTTGTCATGAAAAGAATATTAATGAAATCGTGTCTGATGAGACAGAACTTACCAGTCAGTACACTCGTAAAGAAGAGCCTTGCAGAAGCCCTTTTGTATTCGAGGAGCCAACGACTTCTTCTCAAAGAACAAAACGTTTCGAAGAATCTGATCTGAACAATGCTGTACGAAGAACCTCTGAAAAGTGTAATGATAAAACCCTTTCGGATGACAGGAGGGAAAACACAGAATACACGAGTACACCAACTCCTTCACCGAGAAAATATGAAGAATCTTCCGGACAAAGTATGCCTTTCCAGTGTAATGGCAACAACAAAAGACACTCTGACATAGAAACTGGGACCGGAAGAAATCACCAAAGAGAGGCAGTTGAAAATCCGCTGCTTCAAAAAAGGGACAGCGAAAAGGGTTCTTCTCCGAGTACATCTCCAAAGAGCGACGAAGAAAATCCCGATGAACGCAAATTACCTCAACGGCGGACCACCTGGTGTGGGAATCCACAACAGCAGGATGCAGATCATCCCATTCCCAAACAAAGGAAAACAATGGCTGGCCACAACCCTGTCGAGAATGATCAAACTCCTTTTCAACCAAATCATAGCTCCCGTGCTAAGAACTTGCCAGGCGTGGCACACTGTCAGGACACGATAACTGATGATCTGGAGTCAAAACCCGAGCATGCCGACAGCGCACGCAACATTGCAAACCAGCCAGGAGGACCTGCTCGTGCTCTCTCGGAAAAAAGTAACTGTTTCAGTATACAGACCAGCACTAGTCAGCCTTTAAACACTAGTGACAGTCTTGGCACGATCTCACCGTGGCAGGAGAGCTTCAAATCGGTGAATACGGGAGACAGCTTGCCTTCATTGAACAGATCCCATGTACAGCCAGACAAAACAGCGGAATCCAAAATACAGGAATCTACAGTGGGGCAAAATACAAAGCCATCTGCGATATGTCCGAGAGAAAATCATTCCCAAACAATGTTCCAAACGCGATATAGTATGAACGTGTTCAAATCACCTAAAACGACAAAGAGAAGGGACAATGCTGCTCAAGACAGGTCCTACAGTGAGGAAGATGAGGAACTTCCTGACCGCACGTCGAAAGCAAACTATATGAGCAACACACAAAATAGCACTGCTACATACCAAACACGTCATATAAACGGTACGTCTAATCCTGCAAATCAGTGGTCCTCAGTTGAGAAAGAGGAGGGACATGCTGACCCCATAGCCACAACATCATGTGCCACAACTCAAATTACATCCAGGCGATCGGTTGGTTTGACATTTCACAGTGATGAGGAAGCATCACATATGAATGCACGTGATATCTTAAAACCGGTTCCCATGGATAATGTTCGTGGCACACAAACAGGCTACCAACCCTGGTTTGCTGAGTTTCAAGATACTGTTGGTATTCAGACTGACATGGATTTGGATTCTAATGGTGCTGGAAGAGGTCCACAAGCTGCATTAGGAGGAGTTAAAAACCATCCTGAACAGTTTGTCAAACTTCCTCACGTACCCATGGGAACCCGGACCCGTGGCTCTTACCTACGTCTGAACCATCAGGACCAACAAATGCAAACAGACGCAGCTTCAGTAGGTTCCCGATTACAGGTGAGCCAGAGATCATCTCCATTGTGGACTGCAGAAAGGAAAGCAAGAGTCTTGTCGTTTCAAAACAAGTGGACGCAGGGACTTCTATAAGCAAGGAATCAGTAACACACACTTGTTTGTCCTCCATCATGGACACGCCTCGTGACGCTAAAGACAGTCTGTCTGGATTGGTGAGGTCATCAGCGAACCGGGACAAAGGTGTACAGCACACTGATCAGCGCTCTGCTACAGTGAAAACACGACCTGCAAACACTAGAGAACATTTCCTGTCGAACCCAGCTCAATGTGCTCAGATGGTAAATGCATCCCTTCAAACAGACATGGACACTAGTAGAAAGAACTTCAATGTATCAGCAGAACTGAGGAAACACGCGTACTCAGACAAATCAGTGAAACCAGCGATCCAGACGCAAGAGCATTGGCATGTTCAAGCAGACTAGCACAATCACAACTTTTGAATGGTAATAAGTCTGAGTCAACAGAATTTCTAATTTCTAAGGACACAGTGGACCAGCCTTTACATGTCGTAGAAAATCCGGTAGATTTGGCTCTAGAATCACTAACCCCAAACAAATCTACTCGAACTTCACAAAAGAAATCAAGTTCTGGTTGGATAGGTCATACTGGAGAAACACCCCAACCCAACGAGTACAACAGTTTAACAGATACGTCTGTTCAAACGGAGAGGTCTCTAAATTTTTGGAGGTATCAAGAAACTGGATCAGAGACACTAAAATCCAAAAATACTTCA
>CM065734.1:58316761-58397596 GCA_033310375.1 Conus canariensis
TGAGGTTGAAGAAATAACCTCAGGAGGCAGGCTGTTCCAGTCCCTGACAGTCCTTGGGAAGAAAGAAAACTTCCTGTAGTTGGTTTTACAGGCGGGGAGAAGATAAGTCTCCCCATGAGACTGTCTTGTAGTCCGTGCTGGGGTGTTTGGTGTAGGCCTGAATGGGGTGTTGATGCTGACCTCTTCATGATGGTATTTGAAGAAGGTGGTCAGCCTTGCTGCTCTTCTTCTGTCTGCCAGAGTGGACCACTGTAGATGTGTCAGCATGGAATCGACACTTGAGGTGTGACGGTGGCGGTTCACAACCCATCGAGCTGCACGGCGTTGGACTTTTTCCATGTTGTTGATGTTTTTGGCAGTGTAGGGGTCCCAGACAGGTGAGGCATATTCTAGGGTGGGGCGAACTAGGGCTTTGTAGGCAGTTTCCTTGATGTTAATAGAGCCTACTCGCAGGTTTCGCCTGAGGAACCCTAAGGTCTTGTTTGCCCTGTTTGTTATATTGGAGATGTGGGTGTCCCAGCTAAGATCTTGGGAAATGGTGACCCCCAGGTACTTTGTCTCTTCGACGCTTTTGAGATTTTGGCCATGGAGATGGTATGTGCCAGTCAGTGTGTTTTTCTTCCTGGAGACGTGGAGGGCTTGACACTTGTCTGGGTGGAAGGACATTTTCCATTTTGTTTCCCAGCCTGCCATGTGGTCCAGGTCCTGTTGTAGCTTCCTTTGGTCTTGGGGGGAAACTACAGTTCTGTGGCAGAGAGTGTCATCTGCAAGGAGCCGTGTTGTTGAGGAGAGTTGTTCAGGAGGTCGTTTATGTAGAGGAGAAAAAGGGCTGGGCCCAGGACTGATCCCTGGGGGACTCCTGACTCTACTGGGACGGCCTTTGAAGAAGCTCCATCAACTACCACTGCCTCCTGTCGGTTTGCCAGGAAGTTCTTTATCCATTCATGGACCTGGCCAGTGATCCCGTAATGTCGGAGCTTTTGGATTAGAAGGGAGTGGCAGGCTTTGTCAAAGGCTTTTGAGAAATCCATCACTAAGACGTCTGATTGTTTTCCCTTTTCCATATTGTAGGACAGCTCATCCACAAGCCCCAGCAGTTGGCTTTCACAGGATCTGCCTCGCCGGAAGCCATGCTGTTCCTCACGCAGGATGTTGTTTGCCTCTGCAAATCCCAACAAGCATAAACGATGTACAGATTATGTGTGCCATATTGCACCTTCCGTCAATCCTCCTTCGCTGTCCAAAACCTCACTTTCACACCTCAAGGTATCAAACCCTTTTCATCATAGGTTTGCTGTGGGTGGTTTTGTTCGTAACAGTAATGGTAAAAAGATGTACTGATGATTCCTAACATGAAACAGTTTGAGGATTTATGCAGTACTTACTTCTGTTTAGGTAATGATGAGTAGAAAAGGCAGTTAACATTAGAAGCTTGTCCCATAGATATTTTTCATTTTTCGAAACACTTCATCAAAGTAACAGCAAAGGTTTAGAACAGAACGCGGATCCATTTTACAGTTAGCTTTAGCCGCTTGTTGCTGGGCGACTGATCAAGCTTGTCGGTACTAATTTTGCGCTGCTTTTTCCGAAAAACCATTGTGCATGCGGTAGTGACGGTACGTATAAATGTCCAATGAAATCTGCAAATGAGTATCACATTTATTTGATGTTAAAGACATGCAGTTATGCAGAATAATGTGGATAACTGTCAATTTTATGATGCTTGAATTTTTTCAGAAACGATGTTGTTTGGGCTTGAAAACGAACAGGATCCGTTGCATGTTTGATTATTTGAAAACATTGAAAAGATCCCAATAAATTTATGTTATGCGCATAGTATTTCGAATGTTTGAAGAGTGTATGCAGTAAAATAAAAATCGAGTCATTTGCAAATAATAATTATCAGCTCTTCAGTAAAACTGAAATGTCTGGGAGACTACTTTTGACACTCTTGCCATCAAACATTTCTCACTGATGTGTTTTCCTTCCATCAAAGATCAACATGAATTTGATAAGAAGCCACTAAAATGTTGTGCAAGTGCCAAATCCACAAGTTCAGATAGTTAACATTATTCAACTTTACAAGGACGTTATCAGATGGGGCATTGCCTTGATATGAGTGATGTATAATTGGTAAGAACATCCAGTCAGATCCAATCAGATATGGTCAGACCCATGTACGGCAGGCACTGTAAATTTTGTTGTCCACATATGAAGAAAACATATTGAATTATGCCAATTACTCTACATGCTGTATATATTGCACATTGAATGTATATCATATGATAGGATGCAATGTAAATTATACTCAGGCCTTTGGAGTTTTCACATTCACACACTGTGGTAAACTTTTCATCATCTGTGTTTATTTTTCATGGTAGTATTTAGGATTTATCAGTCTGTTGGGCAATATTTGGCATTTACCACTATTAACATAAAAGCCCATGTATACAACTATTCTGTCAAGGCTTTTTTTTTTTTACTGATGTTGTTGTTTTTGTTGTTAATGTTGTATTTCATCATGCTTGTTTGATGTATTGCATGTTTGTGTGTGTGTGTGTGTGTGTGTGTGTGTGTGTGTGTGTGTGTGTGTGTGTGATATCTTCTTCCTTCCCTTCCTCCCTATCCATTTTCTGTCCTGCAATGATACAGTTTGTTTATTTATTTTACCTAATCAGGGACTGTAATTAGATTCAAGATTCTGTTATTTTACATTATCAAGGCTACTTATATAGGTTCCTAAAACATAAATATGAAAGCTGGCACTGCATGTTCAAGCATCAATGGTTTTGAAAAAAAAATCCAAGAGTGATTATTAACACAACAAACAAAATATCAGGGTCAAGAATTTTCAGTTTATTCAACTTTTTAAAAATTCTCATGGACTTGTACATAACTGCTGTTAATGTGTGTTTATCTTCAGGGTTGTTTGTTTGTTTTGGGAATTTTTCCCCCTGCCTTAATTTTAGCACATGCTGAATAAATTTGAACTGAAGTTTGCAAAGGGGGTAGGGGGAGGGGATGGGAGTAGAAGACACTACAAACAGAACTTTTTTTGTTGTTTTTTGTGACATATTTTTATGTCCCACTCCCTTCTTTCAGCTACCAGTGCCCATCCCCCATGAAATAAGTAAATAAAAGAAAAAATTAATAAAAGAAAAAAATAGATATAAGAAAATAATAGATAAAAGAAGAAAAAATAAATGGGTGTTGCAGGAAGGGTGTCATAAGGAAGAGTCAGGGATTAGAGTAAATTTTTTATCTATTTGTTGTCTATGATGTCCAATGAAGGAATTGCTGGTGACATGCTTTGCCACCGGTACTTGACTTTTAATTTTCTGTGTCTGTATATTTTCTTTTTGCAGAGTATGCTTTTGGGGCATATCCTGATTTTTTTTCTGTTTGTATTTTATTTCAGAATGGAACCCACTTCATTCCCCACCTCCTCTTCAATCTGATCTACCTCTGTTTGCTGTTTGTTTTTTTCAGTGGTATTAACAATGGACTGAAACATTAAGAGACTGACAAGCCCAGATAGGAGCCAGCCACCAAACATGTCTACCCTACGCTTGGATCAGCTGTATAACCCGGGCTCCTCGGACAAGGTGGTGGAACTTGAACGTGACCTTGCTCGTGAACTGGCCGAGCTGACCTCAGAACTGGAGGAAAATGAAATGCTTCGTGGTATTGCTCCCAAAATTTCCGGGTATGGGCATTGGGCGTGAGCATGTGATATTATTGTTCATTATGTGGTATCATGTCATTTCTTTCTTTCAGTTGTATATTTTGCCTCTGTTGTGTGTGTGTGTGTGTGTGTGTGTGTGTGTGTGTGTGTGTGTGTGTGTGCCAGTCTGTCTCTCTCTGTCTGACTCCCTCTCTGTTTCCCACACACACACCTGTCTCCCTCTGTCTGTGTCTCTGTCTGTCTCTCTCTTTCTTTGTATTACATACTTCTTTCATTTCATGTCATCATGATATTATGATGAAAACACTTTACATGATTAAATTTTCTTCATTCTGTGGGGGATAAAATTTTGCTGACTAATCTGTGTAAATTGACTGATATTGGAAACCAGCATTAAACAATGCAATCCAGGTTCTGCTTTAATTGTGCTCATTAACATTATTCAACAGTTAGTAGTTCCATACAGATATATGTTATGCATTGTCATATGTTTGTGATGGTGCAGAGCGTTACTTTCTTTATCTGTTAAAGATTGAGTTTTGTTCTATATTTAGGACTGTTCCTCTGCCAAAAGATGTTGAACATTTCCGTCGTGAAAGGGCTTTGGTCATCCAGAGAGCCCTTCAGGTATGTATGCATTCAGGAATCTCTCTTCCCATTTATTCATTTCAATTTATGAAAGTTAAGACATGCTATATTAGGTTGTTGATTTGATAATGTGGTTGTAGAGGGAAGTAGCATGCCATAAAGGAACTGTGAAGATAAATGATGCTGTTAATGCATTCTGTCCAGATAGAGGAAAAATGTTCCATTTTGACTGTTATAGAGCTCTGTGCAGCTTTTGATGTAGTTGACAATGTTAGATATGTTCTCAAGCTCTGACCAATGCGTTGGGCTAATGCCTAGGTCAGACATCTGCTAAGTTGTAGCCATGAAACCCTCTTCATGAATTCTGCCATTTTAGTCATTAATTCTTTATCCATCAGCTTTAAATCATGTGTGGTGTGGTCTCGAAACTTAGTGGATGTGGTGTTGCATATATGGACTAGTCTGCATGTGATGACACCTCCCTGATGAAACTGAAACTGAAACTGACCTTGACATTCTTCTGTTTCATTAGAAATATGTCTTCGGTATCACTCACACTGCTCTCCTTGGGTTCAGTTCTTGACTTTTGAACCACATCCGTATTGTTTCAATCCACACTAGCAACTTTGTTGCTGCTTCTGTTTCTCATGGTTGCCCCAGGGGTGATTACTGGGGCCAATTTCATTTTTTCCTGTACATTTCTCCTTTACAAAACTTCATGTGAAATCATGCAGCTCTCTGTCAGTCTTTTGCTAATAATGTACTGCTGTAAAGCATTCTGATCCTACCCACATTGATGATTCAGTCCACTCTTATGCCAGAAGCCATTCTTGAAGTAATTCTGGATGACATTCAGTGAGCTGAGACTGAATTATGATAAAACAGAGACAGCATTATCCACACCCCAGAAAGATCTATATGTCATTGATTTCCTGACTCATTTGTTGTTTGTGTCTAAGAATCATGGAGTTAACCTGGATTCTTATTTAACTATGTTCTCTCATGTAATGAAACTCTTTTGTAAACATGAACTTTAAAGTATGTTGCAAATCAGCCATTCATTACTTTCTTTCGACCCAGGCCATTTAAACCCTTATGTGAGCATTTCTACTATCTGCCTTAGATTTTGTTATTCATTGCTGGCAGGCTGTCTTCAAAGTCTCTTAAACAAAGTCTAAAAAATTCAGAACAATGCAGCTTGCCTAATCCTTAGAATTATTTGAACCAGCCATATCACAATCCACCTGTACTTTGCACTGGCTTTCTATCGAAGCAAAAATTAGATATCGAATGACATATCTCTGTTTTGGTGCAGTCAGCTGAGCTAAGGGTTCTTACCTCTGTGATATGATTTACCTGCATTCACCACCTTGAACTCTTTACCCTTTTTTTTTTTTACTCTTTCTGTTACCTGCACTTCCATCAAAACTTCTGGTCAACATCCTTTTCATTTTCATGTACATCCACCCAAAACCTCTGGTGGGTATTCTTTTTTGTTTATATGTGCTTCTACCAAAATTTCTGGTAAATGTCCTTTTTTTTGGTTACATGTACAGCCATCAAAACTTCAGGTAAAAATCCTTGTTTGTTTACATGTACATCCACCAAAACTTCTGGTGAACATCCCTTTTTGTTTACATGTACATCCATCAAAACTTCTGGTGAGCATCCTTTTTTGTTTACATGTACATCCACCAAACTTCTGGTGAAAGTCATTTTTTGCTTACATGTATACATCTACCACAACTCCTGCTGAGCATTTTTTTTTTATGTTTCTGTTTAAAATCCACTCTATATAAACGCAGTTTCTGTGAATCTCTTCCTCCTTCTGCACAGCTATGGAAACTGATGTCAGCAGTACCTTTGATTTTGTGTGTGAATGTGTGTGTGTGCATGTGTGTGTATGTGTGTGTGTATGTGTGTGTGTGTGTGTGTGTGTGTGTGTGTGTGTGTGTGTGTGTGTGTGCGTGCATGGATTTGCAGACATGCTTGTGCTAACATTGAGTATGTAAGTGTGCACCCATGTGCATGGGTGTGTATGATTTGTATATGTGCATGTGCCCATGTTATGTGTGCATAATATGTGTGTGCATGTATGTGTGTATGCGCATGTGCACATGTGTCTGTGCACAAGAAATGCACTTTCATGTGCTGCACATATGTATGCATATCTCAGTGCATATACTGATAGTTGTAAGCACTTTTTGACATGATCAACCCTCCTACCCTGTAATGCCAGGTGAGTGAAGCACAGCCGCTGCGGAGCCAGGCAGAGGAGATGAGGATAGAGATGGCCATCGCTGAAAACCCAGAGTACACAAAGAAAAGCTTGCCGATGCTGCTCCACCAGGTAGACCTGATGAAATACTGCATTTCCTTTTTCATTTATTGTTTAATTTCAGTAAAATACCGTGTGTGCAAAGAAAATAAAACACAAAAAATATGCAGCAGGACATTGTTAATCACATCATGCTTGTGAGTGAGTTATAAATGTCTATGATTCATAAATGTCATGTGTCTAAGTCATGTGACTAAGAATGTCTTGCTGTATTTTTAATTTCCTGTATTTTCTAAACTAACAAATTATGAACAGTGATTTTTTTCTTCCTACTTGTTTTAAATAAATTATTTTTTTTAGACTACTGTATTGACGACACTACCATCAGCAACAGCAACATTTACAGAATCAAGGAAAAACGCAAAATGAAAAGAAAACTTAATAATATGTTTAACTGCATGTTACATACCATCTTGTAAAGGCACATTTTGCTGTCACATGCACAATTCATATTCATGGAGGTGTTATAAAGTATCTAGATTGATGATCCAGAAATGAATAAGGGAAGGGAAGTAACCCTGAAACTCATACTGTCGTCCTCTTTTCTGGCAGCCATTACGAAATCTGCTTGGGCTTTCTTACCTACTGTATCAAATGCAATTTTAAGAACAAATTGTGTGTGTGTGTGTGTGTGTGTGTGTGTGTGTGTGTGTGCTTGTCTTTAGCTTTATGCCTTTGCATATCAATGATTTTAGACCACGAATGTGTGTGTGTGTGTGCGTGTGTGTGTGTGTGTGTGTGTGTGTGTGTTTGCAGTACTTTCTAGACCGGATCCAGAACCTGATCCAGAGCAAACACCTACACATGCTGAGGTGGCGGCGATTCTGTGAACATACCAGCACCATTGAAAGCATGCACCCACTATACAACGAGCGACTAATGTAAGTATATTCAACAGATCAGTCTTGGGAACAGGGTAGTAAATACCTGTATTTGTGTCTGTCAAAGCACATTGCTAGCATCCAGTAATCTGATATTCATACAAAGACAGGGATGAGCAGTAGAGATACAGTCAACATCTGGTAGCAGTCCACACTTAGTGTCAGCCCTGATGTGGCCCTTTGCGGTCGGCTGGGCTATAAGTAACATTACCTTACCTTACCTTACCACACTGAGTGTAGTGTCTCCATGGTACCCAAGTCCATTTCTTTTTAGCTGGATAGTTCCAGTCTACAATTGATCCTGCAAAGAAATAGTTTTTGTTGTTGTTCAGTTTCACAGGATGGGATAACGGAACAACTATCCCTGTTTCCAGTGTCATTTTCAACAGGATTCTTGATTATGAAGCTGAAGTATGACACATATAGGCAATGCATATGGGCTGAGCAGGGTTTTGTGGCATCAAGAACTCCTTGGAGTGAGTGGGTATGGGGGAGATAGCTGGCACAGTTTCTCAATGAACTGGAAGAAGACGTCAGATTTAAGTGTCCCCCATCTTTCCAGTAGATTAAGAAGTTCCTATTTTTCTTTTCTTTCTTTTGTAGGAGATCAATCACAGAGCCAGGAGGAATCTTGGAATGGTTGCACTGCCATACCTATTAAGTGTATTGATTTCATGTCTTTGAATAGATCCCAAACAGTCGCCCCTTCCGTCCTTCCCCCCCCCCCCCCCCTTTCAGTTCCACCCCCAAGATGATTTCCTTTTTTGTGTCTATTAAAAAAAAAAAAAAAACCACCTCAGGATAATGAACAAGTTAGAGCCAGATGTTTCAATGTTGATTATTTACTCAAGAAATACAGATTTAGACTTTTTGGCATTTTTTTTCTTAATTTTACTTCTCTTTTTGTTCACTCTTTATTCATTATTCCATCATTCACTGCACTCCGTATTTTGTCGAAGAATTGTTTGCATCAGGTCTGGAATGAAACACTGATGAACATGTGCCGTAACTTTTCTGGCCAGGCTGCTGATGAACGAATACCACGACTGTGTGCAACGTGCCCATCGGCTGGCATCGGTGAAGGAGAACCACATGGCGGGAAAGGATGAGGTGAACATCACTGCCGTCACCATGGAAGATCTGCTGATCTACCTGCGCTGGCTGGTCTGTCACATGCATGCCATGAAACACTTCAACCAGTACCTCAAGGTGAGGGGAATCCACCTGGTCTGCTTTACAGAAGGAAGCACACTCGCCAAAAAGTTGCTGTGGGGGTGGGGTGTGGGGGATCTAGTAGTGGTGAGGTTGGGGGAGGGGAAGGGGCTGATCTGTGCATCGTCTGCAATGTTTACAGATAACATGTTTCTGTGAAAGTGATAAAGAGGCTATATCTTACATAAATGAATTCATAGGTGTAAAATATGTCCTGATCCTTTATATTTGCTAGGCCTCTCAGCTTTGATGTGATCTGTTTCATGGTTCTGTTAATGAAGTCTTTTTTTCTGTATCATCTTTATTTTCCATGTTTAAATAATGTTCCTGATTTACCTGCACTCTCTCTCCTTCTTTGTTTCTGTCTCTTCTGCCTCTCTGTCTCTCTCTCTCACAGTGTCTTTCACCCTCTCTCATTGTGTCTCTCTCGCTCTCTCTCTCTCTCTCTCTCTCTCTCTCTCTCTCTCTCTCTCTCTCTCTCTCTCTCTCTCTCTCACTCACTCAATGTCTCAGAAATAATTAACCCTAAATATTTCAAATAAAAGAAAGAGAGAGAGAGAGAGAGATTTGATCTCATTCAAACTTTACTGAACATATATGGTTTGTTGGTTTTGTTCAGCTTTAACATCGTGTGCTTGTGTTTTCGCCTACATGGGATGGGTTTTTGTGTGCAGGCATTTGTACGTGAGAGTGGCATTGTTTTCGAAAAAGAACTTGATGTTTATTTTCATTTCTTATTTTCCAGGTTGTGCAATGGCTACCTGTTACTCACAAGCAGCAGATTGCACCCCCTGATGAAAACACAGAGCAGGTAACACCACTATGCTCGCCACTCTTTGATTTACAAATTCAGCAACCATCGAGTTCCTACTTTTTTTTTTCATTCCTATGAGCTTTGTGTGTGTGTGTGTGTGTGTGTGTGTGTGTGTGTGTGTGTGTTTTGGGGGGCAGGAGTTACAAACCAAATGGTACAAAATGTAATCAAATCATTACACAGATTACTATCTTGAGTTAGATTTATTTGAAATCAACCCTGAAAGCTGACAGATTATCCAACAGTTGATCAGTGGAACAAAACAGAAAATGTATACGTGTGTGTGCTTTCACGCACGCACGCGCGCGCACACACATACACACATACACACACACACACACACACACACACACACACACCACACACACACCACACACATGCATGCACACACACACACACACACACACACACACACACACACACACACACACACACACACACACACCACACACATGCATGCACACACACACACACACACGCACACCACACACACACACCACACACATGCATGCACACACACACACACACACACACACATCACACACATGCATGCACACACACACACCACACACACACACACACACACACACACACACACACACACACACACACACAAAACACCACACACCATGCATGCACACACACACACACACGCACACGCACGCACACACACACACACACACACACACACACACACACACAACATTCCCGCACACAAAATGGAAAGATTACTGTAAAAAATATAATGGAACGTAGCTGTGCATGAGTCCAGTTCAAGAGAATTCTTTCATTATGATATTCATTGCAGTATATGCATATGCCATATATACATGAAAGTGTATACCAGAGTGCCTTGAAAGATCATTATCACTCCTCCCCCCCCCCCCCCCCCCCCCCCCACCCCCCTTTTTTGTGCTTGATCATTAATTTGTTGTTCCACATTAAATGACTGCAAGTTACATTTAGTGTTCATCAGTTTGATTAATTCCTGATATAAATACTAAGTGTTCCTTGAATTTGATTGATTTTAGGTTCAGAAAAGCAGTGTATTTTTCTGTTTGACATCTGACTTTCAGCAACTTGTTGAAGAAATTCATCTGATGTATTTCTTGTATTATTTCACATGTATAAAGACATTTTACTGATAGGAGAGTGAATTCTAGTATTCTTTCAGGTCTCAAAAGAGCATTATTTCTAAACAATAAATTTGATTCTGAAGGGAAAGGAGTTAGATTGTTTCATACCTATCTTATTGACTCTTTCTACCCGGTACCTTACCAGATTGTTTCATACCTATCTTATTAACTCTTTCTACCCGGTACCTTACCAGACATCAGGCACACGTGAACTCACATGGCCGCCTGTATTCAACTAGAGGTCCAGTGTTGGTCTTGGTTCAAATGTAGCATATTTAACCCTTATTCAATGCATAGGTAATACATACATAGAAAGTATTTTGAAGATATTTCCTTCTTGTAACATGTGCTGCTTGGAATAAGCGAATTACAGATGATTTGGTAAGGGTTTTTTTTTCTCAGTTTTCGTTTTCTGACCATGAGCCATGAGCCAATTAATAATGTTACAGTGACGCAAGTTTTAAATCAGATCATGGAGGTTGATCTTAGCACCAACACTCAAAAAGTATCAATGCAAAAGTCACATAAATATACCTAATTGCAGAAAATGTGATTGACAATGATGCAGTCACATTTTATGAGCATTTTATCACAAATGTAACAACACACCCAGTTGGAACAAGTAGTATTGAAGAAGTGATGAAGGATCTCTTTGGCCCCAATTTATTAAGGAACTATGCGTTACTGGATGGTTTACACACAATGAAAATGGAATATGTTTTATGGGGGAAGGAGGTAGATGATGTGGCAGTGTGCCCCTTTGTATGTGCCAATCCAGAGTTATGACAGTTTGAACACAGCAGCCCCAGTCAACCAAAACATGCAAGACTAGGAAGGCTGCACAGGCAGTCACTTTGTCAGACCTGAAAAGGTTTTGATTTTCACTGAGCAGGCATTCTTTGATAACGCCCTTCACCCATACGTATTGGACGTGAAGTCGAAAGGCTAGATAGCACCAGGTATTAACTGTTAGTGTATAGCCAAGCACAAGAACAGTATGGTTTAGATTTGTTTTTTATTTTCTTGTACATATCCACTGATGCCAGACAGACGTTTCATCAAACAAAGGTTTCCAGTAAAAAGATGATTCGTATCTTTGAAGAAAACAGCAAAAGCACCAGAAGAAAATCATACTTCAGGATTTGACATATCTACCTGAAAAAAACAAAAAATCTTCATCAAATTACTTTGAGGACTATTTTTTTTGTGTACTGAAAAGCACAAATGGCATCATTTTCTCCAGGAAGAAGTGTCCAATGCCTCCAAAATTGCCTCGCGGTACCAAGATGAGTCCACTTATTCCCACCCTGACGCCGACTCCAGACCTTCCTCTGCAGTCAGTAGGGAGAAGTCAGCGTCCCCCATCCCCCAGCCCCACCTATCAACCTGGCTCTCCTCACCACCACCCCTCTCCCTTCTTCCTCCATGATCTACGCCGCTGCTACCACGGGGGGTGGGCTGGCCTCCAACGAAGCCTCACTCTGCCTGCCTCTTCATGCCAGTGACCTTGACTCCATTCGACCTCAGCTGACCTTCTTTCTCAATCTCTATGGAGTTAATTATGTGAGTTTTTAATGGCTAGCTCCTTCATCTTGTTGGAAATGTTATATGATTGTTTTTCATATGGATACCTTTCCTTTATTCTTTCTTCTATCTTTCTTTCCCTTCTTTCTTTTTGTGTTTTTTTTTTCCCAGTCATTCACAAGCTTGACAAATCTTATCACATTGAAAAGATGGTGTTTTTCAGTACTTACCAAGAGTTTTTCATAATGATTAAGGTAATTTGGAATTCTAGGAATCATGTATGTGAATTCAAAATGTGAAGAATCACTTACGTAAAGAGCCAGGTTTTTTTTTTTTTTACTCTATTGCACTTTTCTTCACATGTGTTTTTTTTTTAATTTCTGGCCTTGCATTGATGCTGTATAATCTGTTTTAGTGCATGTGTTGAAACAGGTTGTAAAGTATTTTGTATTCACAGTGAGTTTTCATTGCTATATGTGATATGAGTAAGTGGCCTGTTCATGTTTCTCATATTAAGATGGATGGATAAGATTCCATCTTGTGATCCTAGTTAAATGATTGTGATGATCAGATGATTGTGATTTTGCCACAAATAACACAGAAACAATACTTTCCATTATTTTGAGATATGTGTGTGTCTATATATATATATATATATATTCAGGATCTGAGCTCCATCCAGAACAAAGCGGACGAGATGGAACTGTTTGCGGCAGTGAACAGAAAGTACAAGCATTTCTTCATCAAGCAGGAGCATCTTCTCACTTTCCGCCAGTATGATTTCTGTGAGGTTGGAGTTGTCTTTTTTTTTTTATTACCTCTGCCATTAGACTGTGTGTGTGTGTGTGTGTGTGTGTGTGTGTGTGTGTGTGTGTGTGTGTGTGTGTGTGTGTGAGCATGCATGTGTGTGTGTGTGTGGTGTGAGCATGCATGTGTGTGTGTGTGTGTGTGTGTGTGTGTGTGTGTTCTGTTCTTTCAATGACAACATATTGTCAGGTGGGAATCTCAATCATTTACTTGCTGATTGAATAAAAAGGTGGGAATCTCAATCATTTACTTGCTGACTGAATAAAAAGCTATGGCATACACCATCATCTTCATTCCCAGTATTGTTAGACAGCATGTACAGTGTGTAGGGGGAAGTGAGCAAGTCTGCAGTCTGTTGCAGTGAACCAGCTGATCCCCATGGTCACTCTTGAAGCGCCATTGGGCTGATCCAGGCTGGGCTTCTCCTGGCATTGAAAGGGGGAGGGGGCTGCAATTTGTGGATTGAGATCTGTAGGCCAGTGCGGCCTGGGCATTCCGCTGTATATTTGGTTACAATTATGTAGAGTGGGAGAGAAGTCAGCCATGTCCTGTTCTGAGCCAGAATCAAGTGACTTTCTGGGCTGGGTCCAACTGGTGAATACTCTCCTCTGCAATCTCCAGGTGAAGGTGTTCCCTCCATGGGGTTCTGAAGTGGCTGCTTTGGAAGGACTTCATTTGCACATAACACATGGGTGGTGACGGATGGATGCTTTCTTCGCCAGCTTGCTTGTGTGCCTTGGAAAATTGTGGCGTAAATGAGAGCACAATTTGATTTGTTGCATTTAACATACCAATGGTGCAGTGCAGTGTCTTCTTCTTTTACTGAAGTATATACAGAGGAGCCAGGAAGGAAAAGGATGTATGGTCTCATAGATTAAAGCAGCCATTAGTGGTGGTGTCAGCAGGCTGAATATGGTTGCTTGTCTTCCCATGGGGTTAGCAGATCTAGGCGATTGCAAACAGCACATAAGTGTTTCTCAGCGTTTACCAGATTATGTTTTGCCTGTCATGAGTAATCTCATTATTTAGGGATACATTCCATGTAAATTTATAACTGAAACAATGGTTTCACATAGGCAGGAAATTCTACCTCCTTTTGCAAAAATTCCACCTAGCCTTTTTTACCACTGGTTTGTTTTGTGAAGATTGTTCAGAAAAAATTATTGTGGGCCGGTTACAAGCTTTATTTTTATATTATCAGATTATCACTTTGTGTTGTTATGCTGCCCTGCCCTTTCCCTCACCCCTACCTCTATCCCCTCTGACTAACACCCAAAATTTCTACCCCACCTCTCCTCCATCAAAATAGTCTGTGGTAGGTGGGTTTGTTGCTTTGTTTTCAGAATCTGTCTTTGCCTGTTTTTGAGGTCTTGAATCCCAGTGAGTGATAAACTTCCGTGAAGTGTAAACTTGATGAATTAAAACAGTCTGGGTCAGAGGACCGTTAAGAATCAAAGATACATTATTCTTAATTATCAGATCATCACTTTGTGTTCTAATGCTGCCCTGCCCTCTCCCTCAACACCTTACCTCCATCCCCTCTAACACCCAAAATTTCTGCTCTTCCTCTCCTCCATCAATTCACTCTGTGGAAAGTGGGTTTGTTGCTTTGATTTTCAGAATCAATCTCCAGTTGTTGAGGAAGTCTTGAAACCTGAAATGACATGTTAATTTTGACCTTTGAACAGTCCGGGTCAGAGGGCTGGGGGTCGGACTCCCCAAACCATGCCCTGCTGAAGGACTCCAACTGGCTTCCCTTCGTCACCCTGACCGCCCAGCATGACCCCCTGCAAGAAAAACGATGGACAGAGCTGCGGCACCACGACAAGGTGGATGAAATCTTGAAGGTCATGGCGCATTTCCTGAAGGTCAAGGACGCGGATGTAAGTAGACTGGCAAAGATTTTCGTGCTTTCTTTCTGTCTTACCTTCTGTGCCCCCTTGGTGGAATTACTTTCCATGTGCACCTATAGTCAGGTTTTCTGGTATTGGTCGTGTTGTGTTTGGACTTGGATGAAGAGAAAATGAAAATGATGATTGTGTGTGAGGATGTCTACGAGGTTTTCAGTGTACGGGAAGATGAACAAAATGAGAATGGAAATTTGTTTGTTGCAAAAGACTTTTATTTGAGTTGCTTTTTTTTTTCTTTTCTGTTCTTTTTTTCTTTTTCCCTCAGTTTACTAGCAGTGCTGAATGCTTTGACCTGATTGGTGTAGGGTGACTAGAAAGATGGAAAGAAATAAATGGAGCTAACAGAGTTATCCTCCTTAACATAAATTGTCCAAACAGAGTTATCCTCCTCAACCTCTGTAGGGGTGAACTCTCTTGAAAGAGCATGAGACTGTCATATCCTGAGTTTTTCTCTAGTTCATTCAAGTCCTTTTAGGGGACACAGATTTTTCTACCAATGGGGCTCTCTCCAGCTTCTACATGTCTGGTCCTCTTCACCTTCGCTGTCTCCTCACCAATTCATCAAACTCACTGGCAAAATAGACTGTTATTGTTGTTGTCATTGTTGATAATACGGTCTTGTTTTCGTCTGGTCCAAGGAATTTAGCCAAACATAGTCCCAGTGTTTGTTGGGGATTTTGGTCCCAATCAATGGCAGTGATGCACAAGTGGTGCCTTCAGGGCCCCCATAGGTTTGCTCTGTGCTTTCTGTTTTTTTTTCTTGGTTTTTTTTTGTTGTTGATAACTTTCTTTGCTTATTTTCTTTCGCTTCTCTCTCCTTTTATCTTTGTAAAGTACTCTGTGCATCTGTGTTTGTGCATGTGTGTGTGCATGCATGCGTGTGTGTGTTGCATGCATGCGTGCGTGTGTGCATGCGTGTGTGTGTGTGTGCATGCGTGTGTGTGCGTGTGTGTTTGTGTGTGTGTTTATGTGTGTGCGTGAATGCTCTAGGGAAGAAGGAAAAAGAGGGTATGCAGAGAGAAAGAGCAAATATGTATCATGTTCAAAGCTTCTTTTTTTTTTTAGATTCATGATTGGGTCATTTGCCTTTCAGTTACATTTGCTAACAGTTTTGTTTCCAAGTCTGGTTAGCAAAAATCATCCAGCAATCACAAGGCCTCTACTGACACAATCTGTTTGGTGGGGAAGAAGTCTGTTGTGACTGTCTGCATTGCGTTGGTTTGATGCCTGGTGGGCAGAAAGTGCAGGAGACACTGAAGGAGCACGCCCTGCTGATCCACCAACCTCCCCCAGTCCAGGCAGCATCCGTCACCTCCCACAAAACTCCGCACAACACTCGGGAAACGTGGAAAAAAATCTACTCCAACCCTGACCTCTATACCAAGTGAGCCATATGTTTCTGTGTCCTTGTGATGCGCTTTTGTTGTGCTGTGTGCAAGAATTGTATGGGAGTTAGGTTTTGTCAGTGTAACTGATTTTCTCACACTTAAATGATCAGGTAGTTGCTTTTCTTCTATCCTCCATGGACAAGCCCCTGCTAAACAGGAAGCAGGAAAACAACTTTTTAAGGAAGCTAAATCTTCTTCCTTCCATGTTCTGTTGTTCAATTTGACTTGATTCCTTTGACTGATTGTTGCTTCTGTCGAATGTATTGATGTAAAACAGCTTTCTGTCTTGGACTTGGAAACATGGACCACAAAAAAGTCTTGCGATGGATGCTCCGGGTTCAACATTGTCTGCATGTACAGCCATACAAGTTACAACATCAGTGTGGAAATGTCTTCTTGTTTGTTCTGTCAGTGATACAGAGGAACTGTTTTGTGTATGTGTTGTTTAAGTGTGTGTATGTATGTGTGTGTGTGTTTAAGTGTGTGTGTGTGTGTGTGTGTGGTGTGTGTGTGTGTGTGTTTGTTGTGTGTGTGTGTGTGTGTGTTGTGTGTGTGTGTGTGTGTGTGTGTGTGTGTGTGATATTTTATTTACATTAAGTTTTCCTTATATGTATGTATGCATAACATAAACATGTTCTTATTAAGCATGGGTTCATTTCAATGACCAGGAATGTTTCCCATCCCCCTTCTGGGTACAAGGGAGCTAATCAGCCATCTTAGTCTTAACTCTTTCCACACAGCTCCTGACTCCTGGTGGGGCACACCTGAACGCATAAGGCCGACTGCGCCCAACCAGAGATTGGATGTTAATTTTGGTGCAAATCTAGCACATTTAATCTCTAATGTGTGCATAAGTAATAAGTACATGGAGAGTATTTGAAATATCTTTCCTTTATAATTCACGTGCTGCTAAGTTTTTTTCCTCTGAGAGTTCTGGCTGAAGTAAAAAAAAAAGAATGATGTGACCTTAAACAAAAAAAAAGGGGAGAGATAGATATGTGATGTCGCTTTCTGTTTAGTAGTTCTGGTTGAGGTAAAAAGAAATGATTTGTGACTTAAAAATAGAGAGAGAGAGAGATGTGTTTGTGATTGTGCATGTGTTTGCGCATGTGTGCATGTTCATATAAAAGAAAATGAATTGGTAAAATGATTTTCTAAAGCATATTTTATGCTGGATTGACGGTATGGAAATGTCACATGACTGCAGCGCAGAAGCTGAGGAGAGTGCAGGCTTCCAGGACATTGACGAGAGAGATGTAGACAACGTCAACCTCACTGCTCAAATGCGCACTTCACGCCGACGCAAAGAAAGCTACGATTATGTCAACACTGTGCAGATGTTAGGTTAGTGGCTTCTCCTTCCTTCCACCCCCCCCCCTTTTTTTTTTAAATAATGTTCCATGCCATGTGTGTCATTAATCTTGTTACTCATTCTGACTGTCCCCAAATGGGGTTTGCCCTGTCACAGTTGCAGCTGTCCTTTGCCATCAGATCATCATGAGACAACCCACCAGAGGAGGCTGTTTGGTGTTGTTCAGTAGGGCCTGTTCTAATCCAACATGTGTAGGACAGTACCTTCTAAGCCCCTGCTGAGGGTGGTGACTGCTTAGTTGCAGACACAGTGTGAGAAGAGTGCCCTCTCCAAAGGTGCCACTACATTCATCCAACAATAGTTGTTGTTTGTTTGTTTGTTAAATGAATATGCACACAAGATCTGTTAAATGAAGAGACATATATGTTGTTCACTCCTGTTTGGGGAGGGAAGGGGAAGTGTGTGTGTGTGTGGTGCATTGCACATGCCGTGCATGTGTGTGTGTGTGTGTGTGTGTGTGTGTGTGTGTGTGTGTGTGTGTGTGTGCGTGTGTTTTTTTTTAAAAATTAATTTTAGACTAACAGAAACTCGTATTGGTGTATCAGTTGAAGCACTTGAAATGTTTTAATGAGGAAACAAGATCGTTGCCCCAGATGCGACATTAAGCACAGATCAAAAAGGAAGTGATAACAAGGACAGCTTAATCTGTGGAGCTGACAACAGTTGTGAGGGGAAAATCACTGTAAGCTCACTTTCTATGGTTTTTGCTTCTTTGAGTGTCTTACTTCATTTAGCTGATAACTCTGAATTCAGTTCTCACAGCTAAGTCATTTGTTTGTTTGTTTGTTTTCTTGTCTGTTAGGTTTACTGTACCTGAAGAAGACCACAAATCTGAAACATGTTTCTATACTGTAATTTGCTTGTTCCATAGGTTTGGCAGTGTAGTGACTCAGCTTTTATCCTCATGTGTGAGGAAGTTCAGATAATGTGACATCATGTAAATCACAACCATTCCCATGATGCTCAGTGTCAGTCATGGGGGGTGTGCAGGTCTGGACGATGGAGAGCAGAACTCTGGTGACCCGTTGACAGTTCAGGGATCATTGCTGTCCTTTTTCCACCTGAGGCATCTCCGCATCCGGGATCTGCAACGCACGGTCAGTGACTTCACCTCTGTGTACAGGACTACTGAATTGTTTTCGGGACTAGTGCTCGCTTGTCTCCCTTCGTTCCTACTTGGCGACGCAAGGCAAAGACCTTCAGCGATGAAAGAGCGTCTTTCCCCCCCTCCTCCTCCCTTATGCCTGCCTGCCTTGTCATAGACAATGTTATTTTAGTATTGTGAGAGGGACATGACTGCATGCAGGTGAATCCATACATGCTACTCCATTCCTTTCTGTTAGTTGTCATGATGGCCAGGTGGTGAAACTACTGAACTCTCAGTCTGATGTTTTGAGGCTCGAACATGATCTCTCAGCTCAAGCAGACTTGCTGGAGCCAGAATCTTCTTTGTCTGTATATGCACACAGAAAATCAGGCTTACATGTTGAGGATCCCCTTAGTGTTGTCATCTTTCATTGGCTTTTTGGGAAACGTTAGAATACTCGATGAGCACCAAGTTGACGGGAAGAAACCCAAGCGCTGGACTAGCCAAACATTGAGCATAGCCAAGCACTGGATATGACCAACATTGAGCATAGCCAAGCACTGGTAATAATCAAACATTGAGCATAGCCAAGCACTGGTAATAATCAAACATTGAGCATAGCAAAGCACTGGTAATAACCAAACATTGAGCATAGCCAAGCACTGGTAATGACCAGCATTGAGCATGAGCAAAGCACTGAACATAGCCAACGTTGAGCATGGCCAAGCACTTGATATAACCAACATTGAGCACAGCAAAGCACTGGTAATAACCAAACATCGAGCATAGCCAAGCACTTGATATATAGAGCATAGCCAAGCACTGGACATAGCCAACATTGAGCATAGCCAAGCACTTGATATAACAACATGAGCATAGCGAAGCACTGGTGATAACCAAACATTGAGCATAGCAAGCACTGGTATTAACCAACATTGAGCATAGCAAGCACTGGTAATAACCAACATTGAGCATAGCAAGCACTGGTAATAACCAAACATTGAGCATAGCAAAGCACTGGACATAGCCAACATTGAGCATAGCCAAGCACTGGTAATGACCAAACATTGAGCATAGCAAAGCACTGGTAATAACCAACATTGAGCATAGCCAAGCACTGGATATAGCCAACATTGAGCGTAGCAAAGCACTGGTAATAACCAAACATTGAGCATAGCCAAGCACTGGTAAAGCTAAACATTGAGCTAGCAAGCACTGGCATAGCCAACATTGAGCATAGCCAAGCACTGGACATAGCCAACATTGAGCATAGCCAAGCACTGGAATAACCAACATTGAGCATAGCCAAGCACTGGTAATACCAACATGAGCATACCAAGCACTGGACATAGCCAACATTGAGCATAGCAAGCACTGGTAATAACCAAACATTGAGCATAGCAAAGCACTGGACATAGCCAACATTGAGCATAGCAAAGCACTGGTAATAACCGAAACATTGAGCATAGCAAAGCACTGGACATAGCCAACATTGAGCATAGCCAAGCACTGGTAATAACCAAACATTGAGCATAGCAAAGCACTGGAATAACAACATTGAGCACAGCCAAGCACTGGACATAGCCAACATTGAGCATAGCAAAGCACTGGTAATAACCAACATTGAGCATAGCCAAGCACTTGATATAGCAACATTGGGCATAGCAGCACTGGACATAGCCAACATTGAGCATAGCCAAGCACTTGATATAGCCAACATTGAGCATAGCCAAGCACTGGACATAACCAAACATTGAGCATAGCCAGGCATTAAACATAGCCAAGCACTGGACATAACCAAACATTGAGCATAGCCAGGCATTAAACATAGCCAAGCACTGGACATAACCAAACATTGAGCATAGCCAGGCGTTAAACATAGCCAAGCACTGGACATAACCAAACATTGAGCATAGCCAGGCATTAAACATAGCCAAGCACTGGACATAACCAAACATTGAGCATAGCCAGGCATTAAAGCGAATAACAAACTCTTTCAGATCCGTCCAAACCTTAAGGAGTTCCTCTCATCTACGTCTGGTGGTCATAAAGAAGAAACAGTTCTGTGCCGGCTGCACACCGGCCATTCGTATTTTACCCATTCGTACCTTTTAAAGAGTGAAGAAGCTCTGTGGTGCATTCCATGTCATGTGCCACTCACAATGAAACATATTCTTTTAGAGTGTTGGGACTTGCATGATGTGAGACACAAACATTTTACAGCAGATTCCATGAAAACCTTGTTCAGAGATGTTCCGCGTGACGCGATCTTTGAGTTCTTGAAAGAGATTAACATTTTTTATCGGATCTGAGATTTTACAGTGGAAACATTTTTAACAAATTTCGGATGGGTTTTTGTTGCATTTTAAAGAATTGTGTGAATGAATGACTTGTGAGTTGATTTTAACGTGGTGACAGCCCTGATGTGGCCCTTTGCGGTCGGCTGGGCTATAAGCAACATTATCTTATCTTACCTAGGCATTAAACATTGCTAAGCACTGGGCATAACCAACATTAAACATAGCCAGGCATTAAACATTGCTAAGCACTGGACATAGCCAACATTGAGCATAGCCAGGCATTAAACATTGCTAAGCACTGGACATAGCCAACATTGAGCATAGCCAGGCATTAAACATTGCTAAGCAAATGGACATAACCAACTACATTGAGCATAGCCAGGCATTAAACATTGCTAAGCACTGGACATTGCCAACATTGAGCATAGCCAGGCATTAACATGCTAGAACATTGCGCTAAGCCACTGGACATTGCCAACATTGAGCATAGCCAGGCATTAAACATTGCTAAGCACTGGACATAGCCAAGCACTGTCTGCCAGGCTGGACCTGAAGTGAATGATCAGTGAGATCCAGTGGTCAGGCGCTGGATCCTTGTTTGTTCCAGTATATTGTCTGTCTCTCTGAAGGTCAAGCAGTCTTGGAATCAGTGGATCAGAAAGGGGGCTCTGGCCATGATGACTGATTTCAGAGGACCTCTTCAGTGTCATCTGCTGTCTGATGTTCAAGTGAAACATACCTTCAGTGCTGTTTGTTGGCTCATGGTGCAAAATTTCAGTGATATGTTTCTCTAACTAGAAGATTTCAGTGATATGTTTCTTCAGACCAGAAGATTTAAGTGATATGTTTCTTCAGACCAGAAGATTGAAGTGATAAGTTTCCTCAGACCAGAAGATTGAAGTGATAAGTTTCCTCAGACCAGAAGATTGAAGTGATATGTTTCTTCAGACCAGAAGATTTAAGTGATATGTTTCTTCAGACCAGAAGATTTAAGTGATAAGTTTCCTCAGACCAGAAGATTTAAGTGATAAGTTTCTTCAGACCAGAAGATTTAAGTGATATGTTTCTTCAGACCAGAAGATTTAAGTGTTATGCTTCTTCAGACCAGAAGATTTAAGTGATATGTTTCTTCAGACCAGAAGATTTAAGTGATATGTTTCTTCAGACCAGAAGATTTTAGTGATATGTTTCTTCAGACCAGAAGATTTAAGTGATATGTTTCTTCAAACTAGAAGATTTAAGTGATATGTTTCTTCAAACTAGAAGATTTAAATGATATGTTTCTTCAAACTAGAAGATTTAAGTGATATGTTTTTTCAAACTAGAAGATTTAAGTGATATGTTTTTTCAAACTATAAGATTTAAGTGATATGTTTCCTCAGACTATAAGATTTAAGTAATATGTTTCTTCAAACTAGAAGATTTAACCCGTTGACTGCCCTTGCACGAATGGCATTCGTTATGGTTTCAGGAAAGCTGTGTGCCCTTGCACGAACGGCGTTCAGGTAATTTCATCATCAAAATTCGGCGATTTAAAGAAGGGAGGCAAGGAGAAAAAATGGTTTAAACGGTTGTAGGGACCCTAAAGGACAGTTTCTTCCCTTTCACGGGTCGCTGACTGACTGGCTCGCATCCGTTCAGACGATAACTTCGGCAAGGTTCAGCTGAGTCATTCTCGGTTCAAGATGGCAAGTCAAGCAGGCAGTTCGATCAGGCGCGTGCCGTTTTCAAATGATCTAATGCTCTTGAAGTGCTTCAAGAAGTTATCCGAGACCGAGAAAGCGATGACGAAGACTTCAGAGAAGTGGAACAAGCGATTCGGAGGAGGAATAAAGCGATCACAATCAACACCACCCTTTGCTATCGGAGATTGGTGTTGATGACGAAGCTGATCCCCGACTTCAAACCGAGCGATACCGGGGCATGTGGGCCCGAATCAGAGAGTGATGAGCCTATTCCGTCAACATCGACTGCCCACTTCCTCCTTTCGTGAGAGGTCGGGAGGAGAGTCGAGGAAGGGGAGGGGGTTTAGGACAATGGCGAGGGTCCAGTGTGAGGGGGCGTGGCAGAGGAAGAGGGTGTGGCACTCGTCAGTCGGAACTTGTTTCAGAATGGACAGAGGCCAGTGCTGATCGCCCAAATCTCGACCTTTCTTTCACGGGTGATCCAGGTATCAAGGTGAACATTGACAATTTCAAGCCTATGGATTTCATGGAGTTGTTTTTGTGGTGTGTGTGTGTGTGTGTGTGCTTGTGTGTGTGTGTGTGCTTGTGTGTGTGTGTGCATGTGTGTGTGGTGTTTGTGCATGGTGTGTGTGTGTGTGAGAGAGAGAGAGAGAGAGAGAGAGAGCAGTGCTTGTGCATGGTGTGGGTATACATTGTATGTGTGTTTGTGTGTGTGTGTGTGTGTGTGTGTGTGTGTGTGTGTGTGTACCCAAATGTGTGTCAGTCAACTATAACTGGCATTTACTGGCAGTAGTGTGGGATCCTGATCCTTCTGTCCATAGGTTCTGTGGTGTGGTGTATTCTCTGCGACACCGATGTATTTTTCAGTTGTTAGTGTGCTTTCATCGTCTGTGGTGTGGGCTTTTGTAGTTCAGTCCTATCTTTAGCAGTCTCTTTTTTTGGTGTGGTTGGTTTTGCAATGTTTTATTTATCACCTTCTGTGGTGGTGGCTTTTTATCAATCGCACTTAGTTCATGAGTGAACCAAACCACATGTGTGAAAGAAAACTGACAGAATAATTGGAAGTTACACTAAGTGTTGTTATTGTTAGTTCATCTCTGCTAAACAAGACCAATTCCCAAGAGGCTTGCAAGATGTGCAGACGGATGCTGTGGATAATGTGCAATTCCCATCTTCTTTCCCGCGTTACCTAGGCTGGAGTGCCCCCTATGATATGGGTTGCTAAACATTTTATGCATTGTCAAGCTTTATTGTGAATAGAGATGTTTGTCCTGAAGTTCAAAGGATACTAACACCAGTTTTTGTGTTATTTCATTGTGATTTTAGTGCTATAGTTTTGTTTATGTTCTGAAAGTGTCTGTTTTTCAAACAAAACATTCATCATTATATATATTTTTGGTCTACTCATTACAAACAAAATTGAACTATTGTGATATCTGGCTGTAGCCAAGAATATAACAAGAAAATTTCCGAAGTATCTAAGATATATGTCAAGAATTGAAAGAGCAGTGGGCATATCAGTGAACCTACCTAAGAAAACAAAATTGTGTCCCTTGATACCTGGATTGTACTGTACCCCAGAAATGCATAAATTTATCATATAAAACAACAATTGTGGGTCGTAAATTCACTATCAAATATTTACACAGGTGTTCAGTAAACACTAAAACCACTTTTTGCTGGGTTTGTATGTTTTTTGTTTTGCTGCTGTGGGGTTTTGTATGCTTGCAAAATATAATTTTTAAAAAAAAAGTTGAATTATAAGATTATTTATTATACTCAGAATGAACAAAATCAAATATTATTTGCAGAGGTTATAGCCCTGGGTATAAGAAGAAAACATGCCAAAAATCTAAGAGATATCTCCACAAATAAACGAGCACTGATCAAATTAGTGAACCTACCGCAAAAAGTCAAATTTTCCTCCGGCACACAGAAGAACAAAACTGATACAAAATAGCGGCAGTCAAGAGGTTAAGTGATATGTTTCTTCAAACTAGAAGATTTAAGTGGCATGTTTCCTCAGACCAGAAGATTTAAGTGATATGTTTCCTCAGACCAGAAGATTTAAGTGATATGTTTCCTCAGACCAGAAGATTTAAGTAATATGTTTCCTCAGACTAGAAGTTTTAAGTGATATGTTTCCTCAAACTAGATGTAAGTGATATGTTTCCTCAAGCTGGAAAATTCATGTAATATGTTTCCTCAAACTAATTGATGTAAGTGATATGTTTCCTCAAACTAATTGATGTAAGTGATATGTTTCCTCAAACTAGAAGATTTAAGTGATATGTTTCCTCAAAGTAGAAGATTTAAGTATTATGTTTCCTCAAACTAGAAGATTTAAGTAAAATGTTTCCTCAAACTAGAAGATTTAAGTATTATGTTTCCTCAAACTAGAAGATTTAAGTGATATGTTTCCTCAAACTAGAAGATTTAAGTATTATGTTTCCTCAAACTAGAAGATTTAAGTATTATGTTTCCTCAAACTAGAAGATTTAAGTATTATGTTTCCTCAAAGTAGAAGATTTAAGTATTATGTTTCCTCAAACTAGAAGATTTAAGTGATATGTTTTCTCAAACTAGAAGATTTAAGTGATATGTTTTCTCAAACTAGAAGATTTAAGTGATATGTTTCCTCAAACTAGAAGATTTAAGTATTATGTTTCCTCAGACTATAAGATTTAAGTGATATGTTTCCTCAAACTAGAAGATTTAAGTGATATGTTTCCTCAAAGTAGAAGATTTATGTATTATGTTTCCTCAAACTAGAAGATTTAAGTATTATGTTTCCTCAGACTAGAAGATTTAAGTGATATGTTTCCTCAAACTAGAAGATTTAAGTATTATGTTTCCTCAAACTAGTAAATTTAAGTATTATGTTTCCTCAGACTAGAAGATGTAAGTGATATGTTTTCTCAAACTAGAAGATTTAAGTGATATGTTTCCTCAAACTAGAAGATTTAAGTATTATGTTTCCTCAGACTAGAAGATTTAAGTCATATGTTTCTTCAAACTAGAAAATTTAAGTATTATGTTTCCTCAAACTAGAAGATTTAAGTATTATGTTTCCTTAAACTAGAAGATTTAAGTGATATGTTTCCTCAAACTAAAAGATTTTAGTATTATTTTTCCTCAAACTAGAAGATTTAAGTGATATGTATACTCAAACTAGAAGGTTTAAGTGATATGTTTCCTCAAACTAGAAGATTTAAGTGATATGTTTCCTCAAACTAGAAGATTTAAGTGATATGTTTCCTCAAACTAGAAGATTTAAGTGATATGCATACTCAAACTAGAAGGTTTAAGTATTATGTTTCCTCAAAGTAGAAGATTTAAGTGATATGTATACTCAAACTAGAAGGTTCAAGTATTATGTTTCCTCAAAGTAGAAGATTTAAGTGATATGTATACTCAAACTAGAAGATTTAAGTGATATGTTTCCTCAAACTAGAAGGTTTAAGTTGTATGTTTCCTCAAACTAGAATATTTAAGTGATATGTATCCTCATACTAGAAGGTTTAAGTTGTATGTTTCCTCAAGCTGGAAGATTTAAGTGATATGTTTCCTCAAGCTGGAAGATTTAAGTGATAGGTTTCCTCAAGCTGGAAGATTTAAGTGATAGGTTTCCTCAGTGAATCAGAACACCAAGCAGCGAGGTACTGCTTCGCCCCACACCTCACACCCCTCTGCACACACACACACACAACACACACACACACACACACACACACACACACACACACAAGAGGATTCCCCTATCTTTCCCCCACATGATAGCGAACCATAGGTGCAGAAATTACCTTTCTTGTTTGCTATTCCTGTTTACGTTTGGCCGCCTGGTTTCAGATGTTCTCCCTAAATGTGTCTCACGGCTGGTGTATTTGCAGTGTCTCAGTGTGTTGAACTATTTCCGCTCCATTGAACGCACAATGACCATCAACGATGGAGGACTGTCGATGGAAGGCGACTCAACCAAGAGAACCAGGTTAGTTGGAAACGAAGCCTGTATCATCAGCAGATTTTTAGCGATGGAAGAAGACATTTTCACAGCATATATTACCATGTCTCAGCGGTAACCTTTCCTATAGTTATAGCATATGTGAATACTGTGACTCTCTCGAGTGGACCTTCAAAAAGGATGTCTCAGATTTAGGCTACAAGGGAGGTAATCAAATACCGATTTTTGTTTTGCTCTTAGAATAATTCTAGATCTGCATGACAAGACAGTATCCTTGCTGGTATTATACACTGGTAAGTCATGTAATATGTAATCATATATGTGCTTTTTAAATCACAATATAGAACAATAGGATATGACATAATACAATTTAGATTGGAGAGTAACCATTTGAAATTGGCTCTGACAACAAGCATTCATGTCAAGTGTTTATGTGTTAAAAAATGCATTGGTTTGAAAATGATTTGCTGTTTGTAGGTGATTTAAGCAGTTCTCTCCATAGCTGAATCGAAAAAAAAGTAAGTGATTTTGGTAACAATGAGAGTAAATTCATTAACAAATACTGTTGATATGCTTGTAGGGCCTCATTATTTACTGTAGTTATTCTTTTAACTGTCACTGCTGTGGGTTTTTTTTCTCCACATGTGTATAACATAAGATGCTGAATGTGTCAGTGTGTTATCTCCCTGTGTCTTTGTACACAGTCCACAGAATCATCGTGTCAACACAGAGACACAGGGCACGGTGGGAGGAGGAGGCGGTCTGGGGTCGCACGCCTATCTCCACAACACTCCCCTTGAATTCAAGTGAGTGTCTTCAGATGGAGTTGTCTGCTCTCTGTCCACGCTGTTTTTAGAGTTATTTAGTTGTCAAAGATTTTCCTTTCCTTCTTTCCTTTCTTTTCCTTTTTTTCTGAGTGATCTTATGAGTCTCCTCAGAAGCCATGCTTTCCTACCACTCAAACTAGCTACCCCATACACACCCAAGCCCAAACTGTCATGTTGCAGCCCCAGTACTCTGGGAGTCTTTGGGGAGTAATTAGTATAATCAGGCAACCCACCGCAGGAGTCACTGCCCTGCTGTTGCGTCTCTTTGGTGTTTTTCATTGGTGCCAGTTCTTGTCCATCATTTGCGGGACTTTGCCTAATAAGCTCCCTGCTGATGACAACAGTTGCTTAGTCCGAGAGCCAACATGTGTGAGTGTTCACCCTCTGTTGAATGCAACCACACCACATCCATCCAGTGATAATCACCATGAACAGAGTGATTAGAATGACCTTGACATGAACTTGTCACAAGCATGAATGTTGAGAGGAATTCAAAACCAATGTCACCAAAAGAGCTGGGCATTTAGTACCTCTGAATCTGAAACATGTTTAATGGCAATGAAGAGATGATGAAGGTGGAATTCCATTCTGGTCTGAGATTGCATGACAGGGTTACACTCTGTGATTCCTTTTACAATATGCTCTGGCATCAGCGAGGCCCAAAAGATACAGACACCTGCAGAATTGATTAGGAAATTGGAACAACACTCTTGGAGACACATCCACTAACCTCGTCACTGCGCTGTTGACGAAGGGCGTTCGTCATAAAAAGTGCCGTCTGCAATGCTCAGTTGACGAACGCTGTTCTCTTTCTGTTTCGTCCAGCAGTGGCCTTAGCAAAATATGACAGCAGCGAAGGGGTTCATCAAGTCAGCAAAACTTAATTACATGGTCGCAATCTTTCCATTTTAGCACATAGCACACTGGGCTGAAGGCAAGAGCTGACAGAGTCCAAAGAAATCCCACAAAGAAATGCTTTTATTGGAACTCAAACTCCTGATCACAGCCCATAACCACTGCATCATGGTCATTGATGTGTTTTGAGTTATGACTGTATGCTGACCTGTTATTTGGAGTCAGTGGTGTCTTGAAACAGGAGAAGGGTCTGTAAACATGCTGCAGAAAGCAGGGTTCTTTAGCACTTGCTTCCATTTTTGTGTTTGTTTTTTTAGGTCAGATTTGTGGGTTTTTTTCAGCAAATGAAGCAAGATTCAAACACACTGTGTTCTATATCAAGGAGCACATTTTTAACCTGATGTCATTTTAAGATGTGCTGAAGACAACAGAAATTTGCAAATTAAACAAATAAACATGTAAGTATGCAATGATATGAAGTGTTCACACTTGTTGTTCTCAGCGCCTTACCTACTGTCAGCGAGCTGAGAATGTGAGTAAAAAAATGACACAGATTTTGAAGAGCATTTTATTGCGAAGGAAAGAAAAGCCTGAGTGGGGGGGTGTGGATGGGAACGGGAAGGGATGGAAGTGGAGGGGAGGGATGGGGGTATTGCCTGTGAACAACAGAGTGTAGAAAATGTGCCCAACTTTACAGACAAAGACTGTTGTGTACGACAGAATCAGCGAGTCAGAGTTCATGGAGTATGGGGACGTGGAAAACCATGACGACTTCTACACCATCGATGAGGGACGTGTCCACGTGCAAGACCAGAGAGGATATTACATCATGTACTCTTCCTCTGTCAGTGACTACAAGTAAGTTCACTTGCTGCTGGGTCTGTTTCTGTTGGTAACTTAAAAACACTACTGGCTTGGTTCACTCTAGATGCGCTGATAACACATGGGCACCTATGCATTATCGGTGTGTTTTGTACACACGTTTTATGAACAATACACTCAGTGCACCAGTTTTCCAAAACATGCATCTAATATATTTGAAGTGTGTTTACAGTTCAGGTAAAAGCCTTTTTTTTCTGTTGCTGAATTCATTGAAAGTAAGTGGAAACAACGGGTGTGGCTGTCTTCTGTTGGTGACTGAATGTATAATTACAAGGCACAGCCTTGTGTCTCCTTACATTGTGCTCCACTCTGGTCATTCACATCATGGAAGGTCACTATTAATTCCAGTTACAGAGAAGGAGAGAGAGTGTGTGTGTTTGTGTTTGTGTGTGCATGTGTGTCACTGCAGTCTAATGTTGTTCTAACAACAAACTGGTTTGAATTAGCATGCATGTGTGTTTGTGGGTATGTATGTGTGTGCATGTTTTTGGTTTTGATGTTTCAAAATATTTAATGTTTTTCTGTTTTTGTTTTGTTTTCTTTGTTTTCAAATTGGCACCAGTTTACTCTGTTTTAATTGTGATAGATTCAGCCTATGAAATAGATTTACAGTGACTAGTGCAGTCACAATTGTAACTAACAAATAAAAAAGATAGCTTTAGCTTTAGTGGTGAGATGTGGAAATGCTCCTTATTCCAGACTAAAGCTGCACTTGGCACCCTTTCACCTGGCACAAATGTTGACACAAATCACAAAGAAAAATCAAGGAAATTTGTTCAAAAAGTGAGTTCCAGATTGAACCATAAAACTAAAACTGAACACATGCAATCCAAAACTGAATTAATGAACAAACACAAATAACATTTATTCAGGTGTGGACACTGCTTTTTTTTATATCTTACACACTGTCAAGCAGAACACACTGTAAAGCAGAAACAATACATTCAACCTGTTAAGTTTAGGGGGGAGAAGTAAATGGTAAATTCTGCAGCACTAAAAAGAGTATGTGTCTTTACCAAGGAAATGAAAAAGACTGAGGATACAGTTTGCTACTAGGGGTAACATATATATCAAGGGAGATCAGTCAGAAAGACAGAGTGAGATATTAAGGCATATCAAGAAATAAGACTTGGCTTCCTTCCGTATGAAACATTTGAAAGGACTTGCTAATTGTCAAGGGCATTTGTCCATGCCAAGTAGAATTAAGTTACTTGTATTGCTAGGTCAGCATTTTAAAAAACTTATTGTAGCAAGAAAAAGCTTTTCTCACTGTGGGAGGAAGAGGTTCCTTCCCTGTTTATTGTCTGCTGTTTACATCTCTGTAGCGGAACAAAAGTTGCCTTCAGTACTTTTAGAACTTGTTATTTCGTTCTCCGTCTCTTCGTTTGAGGTTTCCTTTTCAGAGGTTTTTCACCTCCCAGTTGATGTTTCAGGGCAAGAAGGATACAAAGTGAGGGTTACAGGTCAAGAGGAGTTGGATGGGAAAAGGAGGGGTGCATTAAAAACAATATTTGTCTTTTGTTTTTCTGTGGTTTAGTTTGTAGCAACAGCTGATAAGGCAAGAGATAATGAAGATTTGTCCATTTTGGTAGAACAGGTGGAAATCTGAACACTAACACCCAAAAGTAAGGATGGGAGCTACGTTACCATCATCATCACCACCATAATTGGAACTGGAACAAGGAAAAGCGAGCCACAAGGAGCCAGACAGTTGTACCTGTTTCCTTTAAAATCTTCATTAAGCCTCTCTATGAGCTAAGCTGTTTATACACCAAGTAGCTAATGGCTACCATTAGGGACAGGCAAGTGTGAGAAGAAAAAGTTGTTCAGTGCCTTTTGGTGTTGTGTTGGTAAAATGTGTGGTTTAGATGGTTCAGTGCTTCCTGACCACGATGGATGTTGCAGAGCCCTGGAGAAAGATCTGTTGCTCATGGCCACCCACTTCATTGAGAAGGACCGTGAGTATCGCATCGCTGGCAGGCTGAGGGGCCCTGACTCTGGTCGCCGATCTCGCACAGTCAGTGACATTTGATCTTCCTCTGTGAAAGACAACTTGTTGTGGCTGTGTTTCCTTTTGCATCTTTAATGTATGTGTATATATATATATGTGTGTGTGTGTGTGTGTGTGTGTGTGTGTGTGTGTGTGGCTTTTGTCTGAAGTGATCAAGTGATGAAAATGTTGAATACCTCATTGTTTTTTTTATCTGTTGACTTTAACCACCTTTTGCCGCAGGTTTCATGTAAATGATGACATACATCTCTATATAAATTAACATTATTATTATCATTAGTATTTCATTTTGTTGTTGTTTTCAGAATAATGTATGTTTTATGTGTGTGTGTACATGCACATGTGAGCAAATGCTGCTCCTTTGCACTCATGTGTGATTGTAGATTGGGCGCGCATTTGTGTGTGTGTGTGCGCGCGACATGTGAATGTATGTGTGTGTGTGTGTATGTTTGCAAACTTTATGTGTGAGTGTGTGTGTGTGTGTGTGTGTGTGTGTGTGTGTGTGTGTGTGTGTCTGTGTGTGTGTGTCTGTGTGTGTGTGTGTGTGTGCGCGCGACATGTGAATGTATGTGTGTGTGTGTGTGTGTGTGTGTGTGTGTTTGCAAACTTTATGTGTGAGTGTGTGTGTGTGTGTGTGTGTGTGTGTGTGTGTCTGTGTTGTGTGTGTGTGTGTGTGTGTGTGTGAGTGTGTGTGTGTGTGTCTGTGTCTGTGTCTGTGTGTGTGTGAGTGTGAGTGTGTGTGTGTGTGTGTGTGTGTGTGAGTGTGTCTGTGTCTGTGTCTGTGTCTGTGTGTGTGTGTGTGTGTGTGTGTGTGTGTGAGTGTGTGCTGTGTGTCTGTGTGTGTCTGTGTGTGTCTGTGTCTGTGTGTGTGTGTGTGTGTGTGTGTGTGTGTGTGTGTGTGTGCAGGATGCAGGTGATTTTGACATCCCCATCTATGCTCACCAAGACGTGGATCGCTTTGGAATCCTGCTGGACATCTGGACCAATGAGACGGCTTTCCAGGAACGAAAAAGAGAGGTAGTGATGGGTTCCTTCAATACAACTTCGCTCTGTCTTTCACAGATGTTCCCTTTTCTTGTTTGTTTGTTACGTTCTTTCTGTCTCTGTTTTTCTCTGGTATGGAATGTGTTGAAGAATGAATGATGCAAAGAAGTTGTTTGTGGTTTGATCAATGAGAAATGGACTGTGAAGAAAAGAAAAGAAGGCAGCATTCGATATACAGAGAAGAATGAAAGGAATTCTGAACTGAAAGTGTGTAGTCGCATGGAGGAACTATAACTACAACAAAAAAAAACAAGTCTCATGTGGTGCCTGCCTCTAGAATGTATACAACAAGAACAGAATGAATGCAGTGAAGGTAACAACAACAGCAAATAATACATCTTCCCACCTCCTTACTGTTCCACCCTTTCCTTCTCCTTCCCCCCCCTCCCCCCCCATCCCCCCCCCTCCCCCCCCTCCCCCCTCCCCCCCCCCCCCCCCCCTCCCCCCCCCCCTCCCCCCCCCCCTCCCAACCCGTTTATCCTCATCAACAAAAGCAACACACAACAGAAACAAATGAACACAAGACAATTTGTGGTTACAGCTGCTGGACTGTTATTACGAGGCCTACCAGCACATCACAGACCGTGACGAGAAACGAGCGCTGGCCAGCACCATCACTCAGGTCATGCACCGACGACCCCGCATCGACTTTGAATCACCATACTTCATCCGAGCGTACAGGACTGAATGTTCAATTCTTCAGCAGGAAGCAGCTCTGTTGAAGAGTATCCTGGACAAACAGGTGAAATGCTGGATGAAATTCTTTGTCTATGAAAGGTCTATTTCCCAGTGTTAGATCATGATCATCAGAAGGATTTCACCAGATCTGCTTGAAACATGCAACAAAGATATCAAAATGAGTACACAAGGTTCTTTTTATGTACAACAGAAATCAAGGTTTTCAAACAAAATCAAAAACAAACAAAAAGCAGTTGGTCACATGTACTGTTTTAGTTGCAGTCTTCCCAGTGGTTAAGTGATTTAATTCTGGAATAATGAATCTGCTCTGATGGCAGAGCAGTGTATACTGGTTTGAAGGAGACCAGCTAGACAGTGTGTGACCATCTGCCATGGTGCAGAAATTAAGGTTGGAAGACCAAGAATTGTTTGATTCAGTCCTGGCTGGCCCTGTCCTGAGTAGAGTGTGCCATGGACTCCAATGGGAAAACTGGAACCACATACTCATCCACTTAATGGATGTGTCTCTGAGAATGTTGCGCAAATTTTCAGACCATGTGTCTGTATCTCTCATGCGTGGTTGACATTAGGGTATATTACAAAAGAAGAGTAGAGGACAGCCATGTAGAACCACTCAGTATTACTTGCATCTTTCTTGTCCCCATCAGTCGCCCACAGAAAAAAAATCTCAAAAGCTGTTGCCTTCCATGCCCTGCTGCCATGGTGGGCACCGAAGATGAGACACAAAAAAAAAGGAAAAATAAAAGGTGAGTTGCATGTAGATTTTAAGGCTGTAATCGCTTTACCTGAGGAAAGATACTGCTGTGTGTGAAACAAAACAAGACAGAAAATGATAGTCGGTGATCTGATCTGTCTCTCCTGTCCCATCCGATGGATTCTACAGTCTCTCACTGATCAGAAGACTCAGCACACACCGTCAAGCATTAGACATGATGCTGTCTGTGGCACTGCTCCCCACTCACTGTAGCTTGTGGATTATCTGATTTTTTGTTCTCATCTTTTTTGTTTGGTATTTTGCTGTCCCGTCTTTTTTCATTTGCATTTTTTAACCACTGCTTATTATGATCATCCCGTACGCAGACACAGACCTGTCATGCAGTAGTCCCAGCACTGGCAGGTCATAAGGTGCAGTCAGAATCAAGTCATCATGAGGCAACCTGCTGAAGGAGACACTGCTCTGGTGCCAAGTCACTACAGCTGGAAAGAAAAGGTTTTTAGAATGCAGGATCCATGTTATTAAAATAGAAAAAAAGGAAAAAATAACAATGGGTTGGGGCAGAATCCTTTAGAGTGGTTTTACAAAAAATAGACGTTCGCAATCTTCTGTAGTGTTGGCTGGTGCCTGGTCTGAGATGCTGTCATGTTATAACACTGTGAAAGTGGTGAAGAGTAGCAGGTGACTTGGAGTCAGTGTGTGCATGCACTATGGGCTGCAGATGGAGGAGCAGCGGGTGTACACCCAGCGTGTGTGTCGGGAGGGAGAGGCTCACTATGGACTGCCCAGCCGAGTCATTCCCAAGCAGCCCATTTCCATCAATCTTAGCAGGTACGGTAGGAGTTTGATAATTGTTGTGTGCGTGTGCTTGTATGTGCTTGCATGCAGGTATGTATGCATACGCTTGTGTTTGTGCCCACATGCGTATGTTTCAAGCTTCATTTAGAGTTAATGTGTACTATTGAGTATCCAGAGTAGTTAAACAATGTCAGAATGCAATGATTTTGTTTGAGATATGAAGGCTTATGTATGAGCATGTAGTGACAGTGTGTGCATGTGTGCATCAGTACAGGTAGGCAAGTGGGTGTTCATGTACAAATGAATGTAGCCATACCTTAGTTACTTACTTCATTACTTGTAGGTTTAATGGCCATACCAACCAGTAGGTGCAGTATCGCTGAGCCCATCAGGCCAGTGCATGTATGGGTGCTGATATGGGACTATAAACATGATGTTGTTTTCAGCTGTTACCATTTCCTTTAGAGCTCCTTTGTGAAGATACACAGAGTTGTGTGCAGATGTATTTTCATTTTTATGACAATGAGTGTAATGATTAGTATGACAAAAAAATCTTGAATAAGGCAAGGTATAGAAATAATAGTAGATAACAAACAAGAAGGGTAGCTCCTCATCCCATAGTGAGATAATTTCAGGCCCATACTTTCAATTGATTGCTTTGAGCTTAGCAGCATTTATTTGGAGGTGCATAATTATCTCATTGTGGACCAAGAGTTATCCTACTTGTTTAATTATCATGTAGAGTTTAAAAAACAAAACAAGAAAGCTTTTTCCTGCAGAAGTGTTAAAGCACTACCCACACCAGAGGTAAGGCTTTTTTTTTGTTTTGTTTTTATTAATTATTTTCGAGAAAGGCCAAAAAGTAAGTTACAGCTCAGTTCTTCATTGACCGTTTTTATCATTTCGAGTATGTCATTTATTACCAATGCTGGGGCTGGCAGGGAGGTGCAAAGAGTAAGTGATATGATCTGTGCCTAATAAGGGACATAGAAGCTGGCAGTGCTGTTTGCCTCTGACCAGTGTGTGATGGTGTGAACAGGCCAGCTCTGAAGAACGTGTTCATGCTGGAGTTTCACCCCACTCTGGCCATCGCCAGCCGAATACCCCGCGCCCTCAAGTACGCCAACTGGGTCAGTGTGTACTTTGATCTTCCTCTTTCCCACACCTTCTCTTTATTCCTTGTACTTCTGATGCTGCTGCTGCTGTTACTGTGAATACATACACTAGAGTCAAATTTTGTCCTTTTCTTTAGAGAATGTCTATATGCGGACCCTATTCCACCCATCTTATTTTGCACGAAAACCCCCCTTTTCACAAACAAATCTCGTCCATCTCATGCTACTTTTGCCAAAATTGACACCTTTTTACAATCAAAATTAACATGCAAAAACCTCCAAAATTGACGTAATCGTTATTTTAAAATGGGGGGCTTACGTGCAAAACAAAAAATGGGTGATATAGGGTCCGCATATAGACATTCTCTCTTCTCTTCTGATTAATCTTCTATCTCAAGCACCACTAACAAATCAGAGCAACAACCGGCCTTCCATCTTGGTTAGTTATTTTTACACACACTGAATTTATAGACCCCTCAACTAATTCTTTAAACTGGCTGTCTTTACCAAATGTGCTTAACTGATAATCGCAAAACCCCACCTTAATTGATGGCAGTACTCCTAGAACTGTAGATGGATTGCCATCAAATAAATTAGTACTTGTTTTTAACTCCCGTAAATGGACATACATCGGGTTAACGAGAAAATCACATGGTTCATTACCTTCAAATTGATAGATGTTTTCTCTTGTACTAAATTTATAAGATCTGCTAGAACTGTGGAAACCCAAGATTCGCGCAAGGCCTTTAGGAAAAGTGTATTCTCTTTTTTCTTCTAGTGGAAAATGCATAGTAATTCTGAGGTTTGCTTCGTTAATTTTTAGCAATATGCCTAATTCAATAAATACTTCTTTTAAAGAACAAAAGCTGTAATAGCCTTCTGGTATTTTTTCATGAGTTATTTGATTGCCCCCCTCATTACTAATATTAATCCAGTTATTCTGAGCTTCTTCAGATATATTAAACCACTTAACTTTAAAACCAATTTTTCTAAGAGCAACCCGACTATTACCGCGCCTATTGTTAATTGGATACTTTAAGAACACACTTGTGTTTTGCTTGGTTATATAAAGGAACATCCTTTTTAAATCCTTTTTAAAAAAATCTATTTAAAAATGGAACCTTTTAAATATAATGAAAGTGCTACTTACGATGTAGGGGGGGTTTATGAGCCCAAATCTTTGGACTTTAGTAGCCTAACCATCGCAGTGGATGAATCATATGGCTTTCTAGTCAGGCTTGTAAACCCACTAACTAGATATTTAAATCCTCCAATAAAGAGTGATAGAGTGCCATCAGCATGGTCAACTCACCCCATGGCTTTTTACCAGAATCAGTTAAATTTTGCAGTTTACTGCTCAACCACTGGCTGCGGTGTTTCATATACAAACCATTTAAACCACCCTAACCTCTTAGTAAGGTCAGTATATAACTTTCATGTTTATTATCAGTATAGACGCATACTAACTGAACTACACGTACGCCTCCCCAATGACAACGCGTTTAATCCATTTCTCAGCCCAATGGACAATAATGCATATGAAAGAATCTGCAACGAATTTAACATTAACCCTTCAAATAACTTTAGACAAAAGTTAGACCGCAATCACAGGTTGGGCACATTGTATTTGTGGGGTCAGCGTAGAGAGTATAATTTTGACTACTGGCCTGGCCACACCTCTTTTAAGTCAAACTCCCAAGTTAGATTGGGATCAATAGAACAAAAAACACCCAATGCTTGGGCAACATTTATCTTAGATAAAAGTGAAGGCCTAACAATGCCAGGAGTGCAAAGACTTAATGACTCCATACGGACATACGTTTGGTGTCTATTAGGAGCGCAAGCACAGACCAAGTCTAGCATAGTGGATCAATCTACAGGCTTTGACGCCAGAAAACAATTTCTAGCAAATTTAGAAGATGCTATTAACTCTGCTGTTGATTTGCCTTCCAGCATACAAAGGTACCAAAACGTTCTTTCACATGCTAGGTCAAAGGTTGACTTTGTTGTGGGTCATGGATTATACATGCTGCCTTCTGACCTCAGACTGCAGATTGGCATGATACAGAATTATAATAATGAAATCCTCATAGCCGGAGACGATCAAAACTTAGGACACAATCAAGGCTTAAACACAAGGCCCGCGCCAGCCATTTTGAAAAAAGTATCCAGCCCTGAACCTGCAGAAAGCGACCCTCCGCCAGTTATAAGCAGCCCAGAAAGCGACCCCCCGCCTGTTGATGTACCTCACCCCGACAGACACACTAGCGAAAAGACAGCCCTTGTTGTGTTTTTAACTTTTACTGGATTAGCCATACTTTATTTCACTAAAAATTAAACCGGCAGCCAGCGCCCCTAACGTCCACAGATGGTCAGCCATATAACCAACCACTTTGCCTATAGTAGACAAAACCCAACTAACAACACTGCCTATTATGCCAGGCAGAGCATCAAGCGCTTTGGCAGCTAACTTCTTTAATAGGTTTGCCAGATGGTGCAATTGTTTTCTAATCCAGCTTTTACCAGCCTGAGGCGTTGGAGGCGCTACTGACCCTGTTGGCGCACCGCCAGTTAATGCATAAACCAGTGTAGAGATAGCAAACCCAACAGCCGTCAATATACTAACTATTGTAATTCCCTGCTCTCTGAACAGAATTCTTATTCTTTCTGCTAACGTAGTATTTTCATGAAGGAGTCTGTTTATAGTTTCTCTGATTCTGTTTGTTTGAGACGCTATTTTTTCTCTGTTAGTAGACAGCGCTTCTAACCTGGCCGCTCTTTCTAGCATTAAATCTTGTATTTTCTGCTGTATTCTAGCCTTTCCCTCTCGCCCTAAATTGTTATCATCTGCATCGGCCAGTTTATTTCTTTCTTCTTCTATCTCTCTATCTAGCTCACCAAGTTTTGCCAAATTGTTTGTTAGTTCACCCCTTATAGTCTTTAGAGCAGTATTAAGACCCATGATTTCACGCATAGGCAATGGAGAATCATCAATTGTTTTTAATTGTGTCTCCTCATTAAAACTCGTCTCAATTTCTGCTATTCATTCATCTGCTGTTCGATTTAATTCTTGAAGAGGTATGTTTTGCATTTCAGATCGTGTTGGCAGCCTTTGCCCAAAGTTCTGTAAAGCACTAACAGCCTCAGGCCTTAGATTGCCAATAAAGTTTAACTGCCTTTGGTCAGAAATAGGGAGCTCTCTAAGAATTGTGCTCCTGCTTAAAAACTGGGTTGGGTCTGGCTTTGTAGTAAGCCGTACAAGCTTTCTGTTACTAGTTCTTACAAACAAATGATTATTTTCATCTGTTAAAAAATTAGAAACATTAAGCGCTTCTGGCTGCTCTCGCCCTATACTGCCATATAACGATTCAATTCTATCTAACAATCGTATTTGGCCTAATCCTGCTCCTTGGCCTAATCCTGCTCCTTCAAGTTCTTCTTGCAATGAAGGACTCGGCTCTCTTTCTTCATCTTCTTCTTCAATAGGATCAACCGCGTCAAAATCTTCATCAGCCATATTTATATATTTATTATTTTTTGTTTTATAAAAAATGAACCCATACGGCTGCGACCTCGATCCATTCAGAAAAGCGAAGGAGCCCCATGGCATAAAAGGCATAAGACAGACTGTGCGGGTTGTAAATAATCCATCAACAATTGAGCCAAATGAAATGTTAACAGTAAGATTTAGTGACCTCGGGCCTGACGATGTTATAATGCCAGGCACTGCCAGGCTGTCATTCAAAATAGATATTGAGTCGACGGATCCTAATGCTACTGTCGTTGCTAACCTGGGCAGGGCCATCATTAAAAATATGGTAATTAAACTGGAGGGTAGAGAAGTCTTCTCACTGAGTAGCGCAGACATTTTTAATCTCTATTCTGATCTGTGGCTGCCTAGAACAGAAAGGAAAGACAAAATCTTTCAAGGAATTCAGAGTCCAAACGGTCTTAAGCACAGGCTTAATGCTGCGGATGCAAAGGAAGACGAGGGGGACCAGGCAATAGCGCGAGCATTTAAGAACAGATTTTGCATCCCTCTAGATTTTGAACTGTTAAAAACCCATCAGCCATATTACCAAGGTGCACTAAGAGACAAACTTACTTACGAACTGTCATTCAATGACAGCGGGTCTGTTATTCTATCAGATGATCCCTTAGCCAAATACACTGTTAGTAACATCTCTCTTAATTTTGACGTTGTTACTAACCCCGAACTGGCTAGAACAGTCTTAAACCAGTATAAAAGTAGGACGGTTGTTTACTTTGAAAGAGTTTTACACCACAGTCTAGCGATTAAAAACAAGCAAGACACCGTCTGGGAAATAGCTATAAGCAATTCTTTAAGGTCTCTAAAGGGGGTTCTCTTGCTATTTACTGAACCCTCAGCTCCTTTTCAGAGAGAATCTGAGGTGTTTTACAACCCAAAAATTGAGCAACTGTCTTGCACAGTAGATGGCAAGCCTTTTCAGTTGTATTCAGCTGGACTATTACCCGACCAACACTTTGATGAAATAAGAAAGTTATTCGCTGGAGGCAGACAGACAAGCCCCATAGCCGATCATGTGTGTAAAAAACTTCACCTTCACGATGTAAGACTTGAAGATTATCTAACAGACAAATATGGACTATGGCTGGATTTTAGATCCACATATGACAACAGACTGCACGGGAGTGGAAGAAGGGTAGGGTCAGATGGCATACTCATACAGATTAATAAGGAAGAGGAGGAGAATGGCCAGATACAAATGCACGTTTTTGTGGTTTATGACGCCCAGCTGAACATTGAAGAAAATAGACTGAAAGAAATGGCCTATTAAAACAGATGGATAGTTTGAACTTTTTGCCTAAAGACCCGCACTGTTCGCTTATTTGTGGGATTACTGGGTGTGGGAAAACTGTCTTTGTACTTGATTTGTTACAAACAGTCTACAGATTTCATTACGAGTACATTGTTATATTCTGCACAACCATTAAGCACAACAAGTCTTACAAAGAAAGGCAGTTTGTTTGGACAGACGAGAATATATTTTTTAGTTGATCCTACTGACAAGCTAAGCGACTGTTTAGAACATTACTATAGGCTATTTGAGGGAACCGAAACGCTGTTTATTATTGATGACTGTTCAGCCGAACAAGACATTGTAAAAAAAAGAAGGACTCTGTCTAAGCTAGCCTTTAGCGGAAGACACGCATTAGTTTCTGTTTGGCTCTTAACTCAAAAATACAATGCTGTCTTAAAAGACTTTAGATCGCAGTTAAAATCAGTCATCTTATTCTATACTAAGGACCGGGACAGTTTTGAAGAATGTTTAAGTGAAAACTATATAATCAGGGACAGGGATGAACTAAAAAAAATAAAAGAGCAGCTAGAAAAATCTAAGCACGCTAAACTATGCTTACGGACTGACCCGCCAGTTCAATACGTTTGCTTATAATAAATTGTTTACTATAGATTATTTACTATAGATTATTTATTACAGATTGTTTACTATAAATTGTTTAATAATAAATTGTTTATATTTAAAAAGAATGTCTCGAGGACCTGAATCAAAAGCAGAGTTAGCTCCTAAATGCGTTGCAGTAGAGATAAAAGATCTAGCAGATACAACTGACTTTGATCTGATAGGAGTGGCAGGAAATGTTTATGGATTTGAATACACCGACGATGGTGTTTACAAACGAATAGAAATTGAAGATAAAAAACGACAGCAATATCCTACCCTGGAAGAGATAAGAAATCTAAGGGCAAACGATTTTGGCAAACACGAATACAAACTTCATAAACGAGAGAATGCCTGGGCGTTGCTTCCTGACATTAACTGGGATTTAAAGTTTGAACTACGAAGCCCCCATGTATACTTTGATAAGCAATACAATTTTAGAAAAGCTTTGAATGAAGGACGCCTTCTTGCTAGCCTAGTCCCAGGATTACAACAGAAAAAGCAGATTGAAATAACCAGGCAGGGCTCTGTATATATGCTGCGGAGAAAGAAGTCCTTAGCTGAAGTGGGGGACGACACCGTCGGCTTAGAGTTTAACCCAAAACTAGAATCACTGCCTAGAAAAATGACGATGCTTTTTCGCTTATTTATCACTCCAAGGGAGTCTGATCCTAGTTTGCCAGAGCATACGTTAATCAGAGGTGTACAAATAAAGTCTGAAAACTTGGACGGGCCTCTTAGGCTTGTTATTGCTATTACTAAAAACGGGGATGAAATAAACACTTCTGTATCATCTGACAAAGTCACTGTGATGGTTGACAAAGACAAACTAACAGTACTCGATTTTATTTTCATTAAGTATGTTGATTTTATTGCGTTTTACTCTGTTGATGAAGTGCTGCCAGAAGGGTTAATAAGAAAATATGTACAAGATTAATCTTAATTAAAAAATTAATCTTAATTAAAAAATGGATGATCAGGCTCAAAAGTTTAGGTTAGAGCAAATAACTGAACTTCAAGAAGAAATAGAAAGTGACTTGAATAAGTATAGGGTTACTAGAAAGAAATATGCTAAAGTTTTAAATACTCTTTCTTATATAATCACCGGCTCATCAGCTGTAGCGAGCGTAAGTGCTGGGTGTAGCGTTGCCCTTTTAGCTACTGGGGCTGGAGCACCAGCCTCTTTAGCATTAGGGAGCCTTGGTTTGGGTTTAGGTGCTATGTCTATGATTGTGAGTGCTGTTTTAAAAAAATTAACGCCTAAACTACAAAAGCACACTGCCATTGTAGCCCTAGCATCAGCAAAACTTTGTTCATTAAGACTGAGAATAAGCAAAGCATTGCAGGATGAAAACATTACAGCTGAAGAATTTGAGCATCTTATGGCTGATGGTGAGGATTACAGGCGACAAAAAACTGAACTTCAAAAGGAGTGGAGAAAGACTTTTACTTCGCAACAGGTAGACACTGAGACAATCAAACAGAACATTGAAAAGCAAGCAAACAGTCAGTTAAACCCAAAAATAGACTAAAAATAAGATGTGAACTAAAATAAATAAATAAATCATAAGTTTAACAAAAAACAAATAAATAAATCATAAGTTTAACAAAAAAATAAATACTATTTTTTTTTTTTTTTTTTAACTAATCGGCACCGTATTTGGTGGGACAACTTGCAACTCTTCGCGAACAAACGATCTTTTAGGGGCAGGCTTTTTAGATGCAGAAGAAAGAGTCTCTCTTAAATAATACACGGGAGGGGTTGTTTTCATAATTCTTTCAACTTCATATACGTCTACGCTCCATATAGGGTCTGTGGCTCTAATTCTAACATCGCCTTCTGCCTCTCCGGGCGCATACAAGTATCTTACTTTTAGTCCGAACGGCAAGAGTTTTTGATTACCTTGGATGTCTTCAGTAATGCTAATTTTTTTTAATTTGATCGCGTTCACTGGCTTAAGACCCGTTGCTTTAAATTCTTCATTGTTCATGGCGCGTAAGACTGCCGGCAATCTCCTAACCCATTCTGTGTTGGTGTTTTGTCCATAAGGTCTCTATGATATTGATAGATAAACAGACGCTCAGCCAGATTCTTATTAAAGTTTTCTACTAGAGCCTGGGAGCGATGGTTGCCTGGAATTCCTCTCTTAACTGTAACCCGATGTCTTAAAAACAGCTGGTTTACAGCCCCTTTAAACTCTTTCCCATCATCAACCTGAATCAACCTAGGATACTTTAATGGACCTCGCATGTATATTTGTTGTAAAGCCACAGCCACAGCAGTTGAGCTTTTATCCGTTAAAGGCTCAGCGTCTTTATACCTTGAAGCCATGTCAACAACTGTAAGAGCATACTTAAACTTTTTTCTTCTAACTTTGTCATGTGGAAGGTACAACAAGTCCATCTGGTGGGTGTCATTAGGAACTGAGTTAACGAATCGAGGCCTTATTATTCTTTTTGGGGCAGGCAGATATATTTGCCAGATCGCTTGTTTTGAAAGCCAGTCTTTCGCTTCTGATTCAGACACCCTAGCGGCTTTACTCAGTTTATCAATAGCGGCCTTTCCTTTCCAATACCCTCCAGGAGAATAATATATTTTGTACTTTGTATCGTCCATAAGAGACCGTTTTTTATTACATTTTTAACTATGTTTTTAGATTGAATAACAAGAAGAAAGATTGCTCCCATAGCACCTATAATAAAGCCTATTTCTACCATTTTCTGATCCTCAGATGGTTCATAAAAGTCAGACAGTTCTGGCGGTGCCGATGTTAGAAACTTCTTTCCTGTCACTAAGTAATATTCATTCATTGCTTCATCAACGTCTGTAAATGTGTGCTCTGCATGTCCCTGTTCTCTTAACTTTTTATTAATAAAGTCTAAGTGAGCAATTCTCCTTTTCTCGTAAGCGTCTCTTGCCTTAGCTAAATCTTCCATTGGTTTGTTATGGCGTTCTCTTTCTTCATCAGACCGCAGTTTACTAAACATATAATTGCTGCCAGAGAAAGCCAATGCATTAACAATAGCCCCACCCACCATCAGAACTATTCCAGACATCTTTTTTATAAATGAATGAATCTTTTTTTTATAAATCAATCTGCCTAAATGCATTAATCTTTCTATGCATTAATCTTTCTATGCATTAATCTTTCTATGCATTGATGTTTTCTGGGATAATCCCCTGTGCAACAAGAAAGTCTTTTGAGGCAATCCCCGCCGTTATTACAGCTATAACCTTAACAACATCCTCAATGTCTAACCTTCCTAGATCAGCCGGCCTCATTTTAAACATGTTTTTTGCTAACATGCTATATCCTATACTAAGGCCGCCAATTACAGCAGAGTGGTAAATCGTATTGATGATCTTTGCAGTGCTCATATTTTTTATTAACTAAAAAAATAATTAAAATAATCATAATATGAAAGACTGTCTATGTGCTTTTTAATCAGATAATCTTTTGTTGCTAGAGCTAAAAATAAGGTTGTAACTAGTTTCGGCGAATCTTCTATCTTTCCCATGTTGGGCGGTTTTATTCTTAACAAACATTTTGCTAGGGTTGAATAAACTATAACACCAACAATAGGCACTGCATAATTAACCAGCGTTATACTCATGGTTTTATTTTTTTTATTTATTTAATTTTTAGATTTAAAAATGGCGGCCAAACACAGCGAATCTGATCTAATGATTTTAGTAGAAAATTGTAATGAACTATTTGACGAAACGATGAAAGTGTTAAACATTGATTTTAGTAAATCTGGGTTTGAGAATGATGTAAACAATTTAATCAAAAATCATAGTGAACTATTTGACAAAGCAATCAAAGAGTTAAACATTGGCTGTAGTGATTCAAAAAAAGCTAAAGTATTGGCAGGTGTTCTTGTAAGATTAGGGTGTCTTGAAGTATTGCAACGCTTGGGTGAAGAATAAAAGCGCGTTTACTTACTTTTACTTACATTTATTTTTTTTATTTACGTAAATATTGTGGGTTAAAAATGAACCCCACAAGTAAATCCGAGGTTGAAAAACTATATACGTGGGAGGAGATATTTGACGGTAATGAACAATTAAGCGATACGTTCATTGAATTAGACATAGACACGGTCATAGACATGGACATTATTAACCCTACAAATGTTCAGAAAAGTGTAACACATGCTATTTCTAAAATTCCAGAGTCTCTTCAAATTAACCCGCCAGTAAAAGTCATGTTGGTTGTTCTAATTAATTATATAACCCACGATGATAGTAGTATGCAAGTCTGGGTTTCAACTATACAGAAAAAAGTGATCAGCTATCACGACTTTACACCTGACTGGGCCGATTACATGCTTACACAGTTTAACAATGCGATTGAAGAAGCGAAACAGCGCGGCTCCGGTTGGTCTGAAGGAACAGTCCTTGAAATCAAATTAAAACAAACAAAGTTCTATGATATAGTCGGCAATTCTTACATCCTTCTCCCGAGAGAGTTAGTTCTTAAACGGGCAGTCTTAAACATACATAATTCAGACAACTTATGTTTCATGTGGTGTGTTTTGGCGCATTTACACCCAGTTAAAAAGCACCCAGACAGAGTTTCTAATTACAGGCAGTATATAAATGAGCTAAACTTAAATAACATAACCTTTCCAGTGAGCATAGAAAGTATACCTCAGTTTGAAGAGCAAAACAAACCAATAACCGTGAGCGTATACACATGGTCTGTAGTAGACAATCTAGTCCCTATAAGGATCTCCCCCAATGCTCCCCCTTTAGGCGAATCACTTGAGAATCATGTGGACCTGATTCTGTTTACAGACGGTTCCCAGAGCCATTATGTATTAATTAGAACAATGAGCAGACTGTTAGAATATACATCAAAGCATAAATCTAAACAAGAGCTTTGTAGAAGGTGTTTGGTTAGAATTCCATCTATACAGGCAGCTGAAAAACATAAGAAACATTGTAAAAGTTTTGAAGACTGTAAAACCGAAATTATTGCGCCCCCGCCCGGGTCTAGAGTCAGGTTTAAGAATGTACGAAAAATGCAGATGAGCCCATACGTAGTCTATGCTGACTTTGAAGCGATTTTGCCACAGTACTACGGCCCTCAAGAACGGACACAACAAAAAACAACCTTATTATCTCGTCATCAGATCTGTTCTTATGCATTTGTTGCTGTTAGGTCAGATGGCGGACACACACAGCCGGAGATTTACAGAGGTCCCGACGCAGCTAATCGATTTTTGGAGCAGATGAAACATCTTCGCAATCAACTCTCCAATCGGCTGAACCTTTCAGACATTAAGATGACTCCCGAAGATGAAGAACGTTATAAATCAGCCACCCACTGCTGGATATGCAACAGAGAATTATTAGGCGATGCTGTAAGGGACCACGATCACATTACTGGAAAATTCAGAGGGGCAGCGCATAATAGCTGCAATCTTCAACTTAGGGTTGACCCCAAGACATGGAAACTGCCAATCTTCTTTCATAACTTACGGGGCTACGATTCTCACTTTATTATGCAAGCAGTGACTTCTAAATATAAGAGGGTTAGCTGTATTGCACAGTCTTCAGAAAAGTACATGACCTTTACTCTTGACTGTTTATCCTTCTATGACTCTGCCCAGCATCTGATGGGGAGTTTAAGTAAGTTAGCAGAATCTCTGCAAGACTATCCAATCACTAAAAAGTATTTCGACCCATCTTTAGTCCATAAAGGCGTCTATCCTTATGAATACATGGACTCGTGGGAGAGGTTTGATGAGCCAGTGCTGCCACATAAAGACGATTTTTACAGCCGTCTTAGAAGAAAGGACATATCTGACGCCGACTATGAATACGCACAGAAAGCCTGGACAGAATTGCACTGCAAGACGATGGGCGATTATCACGATCAATATTTATTGGCAGACGTGTGTTTATTAGCTGACGTCTTTCAGAATTACAGATCCACTTGCATGAAACACTACGGTCTGGATTCGTCACAGTACATCTCTTCCCCGGGGTTGTCTTGGGATGCATTCTTGAAGTATACAAACATTCAGATTGACTTAATCTCTGATTTGGATACACTCCAAATGATTGAGGGCGGGCTGAGGGGAGGCATTAGCATGGCCTGTCATCCTTACCGCAGAGCCAACAACAAGTATTTAGACGATTATGACCCCACCAAGCCATCCAACTATCTAATGTACTTAGATGCCAACAATCTATATGGGTGGGCCATGAGCCAGGCACTGCCACTAAGAAACTTTGAAATGATAAATGGGCCTCATGAGGTTACTGCCGTGTTGAGTATGCTATCACAGCTTACACCTGATAATCCAATAGGATTAATCTTAGAAGTAGACTTAGACTATCCAGCAGAGTTGCACGACCTTCATAACGATTTCCCCCTAGCCGCAGAAAGATTAAAGATGAGTCCCACAGAACCGCCTAAACTCGTGCCTAACCTCTTTAACAAAACTAAATATGTCTGTCATTATCGGCTGTTACAATTTTACTTAAGGCACGGGTTGAAACTTACCGCCGTTCACAGAATAATTACTTTCGACCAAGAGCCTTTCATGAGACCATACATCATGAAGAACACCGATCTTAGAACTAAGGCCACAGACGCTTCAGAAAAAGACTTTTTTAAGTTGATGAACAACAGTTGTTTTGGCAAAACCATGGAGAACGTACACAATCGTAAAGATGTAAGATTAGTTACAAACAAAAAACAAGCAATTAAGCTGACCTCTAAACCTAACTATCAAGACTTTAGAATATTTAGCGACAGCCTGGTTGGCATTATGATGAAGAAACTGAGTGTGAAGGTGGACAAGCCGGTGTTTATCGGATTCGCCGTGCTAGAGTTGTCAAAGCTGTTAATGCTAGAATTTCTATACGACTACTTTAAGCCGCTGTACCCAGAATCAAATGTCCTTTACACAGACACCGATAGTTTTATTCTGGACATCCCAACTGAAGACTTCTACAAAGACATGGAAATAGAAGTGGCCAAAGGAGCTGATGGATGGTACGACACATGCGACTACCAAAAGATTCGCCTTTACACTCAACCGTGAACAAGAAAGTGATTGGAAAGATGAAGGATGAATTTAATGGGACAGTGATACAAGAATATGTTGGCTTACGGGCAAAGATGTATAGCGTTGCTACCCAGACTTCTGTAACAAAGAAAGCTAAGGGCATAGATAAAGAAGTTGTAAAAAAAGAAATAAGTCACAACAACTACAAGCAGGCTCTCTTTGAACGCGAAGTATTTTATCACACAAATGTTAATCTGCGCTCTACTCTTCATCAAGTAAACACAACTGCTGTTAATAAGAAGTCACTAGTTTCTAACAATAACAAGCGAACTTACGTTAGCCCCGAGTTTTCATACGCTATAGGCCCCCGGAGAACTGACTTGTCCGACTTAACTTAAGATCTTAACTAGTACTTAACTTAAGATCTTAACTAGTACTTAACTTAAGATCTTAACTAGTACTTAACTTAAGATCTTAACTAGTACTTAACTTAAGATCTTAACTAGTACTTAACATGACCTGCACTTAACTTGCACTTAACTTGTTATAACTGACTTAACCAGTACTTAGCTTGTACTTAGCTTGTACTTAGCTTGTACTTAACAACACATTTAAAAAACTAATTTATTAAAAATGGGTCTACAGCAGGAGGTTGTACTTTTTTTGCAGAAGCTGGTTCTTTTACTGTTTTTGTGGGGGCTTGTAACTTTGTTGCTAAGTATGGCTTTAGGCGCTTGTATGCTAAAAGCCCCCCACCAACAACAATACTCCCCAGTACATAATAATACATCTTACAGTTTGATTGTGTTGTTGTTGGTGGCGGCGGCAGCGCTGGTGCTGATGTTGTATTACTATCTAATAATTTTTGTTTTGCTGCTTGGTTTGCTTTTTGCAGTCTGTTCCATTCAGCTAGTTTACGACCGGCCTCAACACGGCCAGCACTTTAGACTTAGTAACACTACTCACTTGTGGGACACTCGCTGTAAATGGCCAGCACTTTAGACTTAGTAACACTACTCACTTGTGGGACACTCGCCTGTAAATTCACTTGTGGGACACTCGCCTGTGGGACATTCTGCTCCTGTGGAGTCTTCTTCTCCTGCTCGCTCATTTTTTTTAGTCTGATTAAAATTAATATGATTAAAATTAATATGATTGAAAGTAATTAATCCCATGATGAATGGACATAGCAACGTCCGAAATCTATAATACATGTCACATGCAAGAGATTCTAGGGACTTGGTTAAAACCGGATCTTGTGTTAAGTCATATTTTAAATCTTCTTCTGAATCAATCGGCGCTATCTTGCCTACTAATTTAGCATATAAACTAATCATTGTCTGTCCTACTGATCTAACCATTTTTGACCCTAGCTGTGCTTCATACCTAGCGTAATACTTCTCAACGTCTGATGTAGACAATTGCTGAATCTGTTCAATACTTAGTTCAACGCCTAAATACTGCCTGGTTTTCCCACACGCAGCCAGCGAGTATAATCTTTCTTTATGACAGAGGTCTGCTGCCTCCTCACACTTTAATAGCTCGTCGCAATCCATTTTTAAAAGCAATAAAAAAATAATTGTAAATTCAGCTGTTATTTATTATTCATAGTCTTTTACTAATCTTAAAAACTGTTTAGGTTTAAAGGTAACAGTTACTCCTTCAGGGTCAGTAGAAGCGGTCAGATTAAAATCTTCAGGAGCTATTTGATCAATTAAAATAGCAAACAACTTTATAACTGGATGGGGCCAAGAATGCGGTAGTTTACTGATGGCGTTCCTTACGCTTTCTCGCATATCTACGCGCTCAAAAAGCTCCGTAATTAATTCTTCAAACTCTTCTCTATCAACCCCCCAGCTCCTTTCCTGCAACTCCCAATCTCTAAATATATCAATAAGCTCTGCAACTACTCCGGGCTTCATTTTTTAAACCAGATTATAAACACCAATTTAAAAAAATTAAGCAAGCCATTCTTCTTGTTTGCGCAAGAATCAGACGAGAGAAAGGGTAAATAGTGATTCTGTTGGTAGTAAACTGGGTCAAACAGTCCTGTGTGACCGCTTGACCTACAAAGCTCAGCAGTAAACTGGGTCAAACAGTCCTGTGTGACCGCTTGACCTACAAAGCTCAGCAGTAAACTGGGTCAAACAGTCCTGTGTGACCGCTTGACCTACAAAGCACCTCAATCAACTCGGTCAAGTGATCACATAGGGTCGTTTGACCGAGTTGATTGAGGTGCTTTGCTTAGCTAGGAGAGAATGTCTATATGCGGACCCTATATCACCCATTTTTTGTTTTGCCCGTAAGCCCACCATTTTAAAATAACGATTACGTCAATTTTGGAGGTTTTTGCATGTTAATTTTGATTGTAAAAAGGTGTCAATTTTGGCAAAAAGTAGCATGAGATGGACGAGATTTGTTTGTGAAAAGGGGGGTTTTCGTGCAAAATAAGATGGGTGGAATAGGGTCCGCATATAGACATTCTCTTCTTTAAATGTGAGATCACGAATTAAGCATCAGACGGTCCCAAACCCTCAACCAGCAACACTTTGACCAAAGAGACGCTAGAGGATTCTTTCGTACAGATGCTTCATGTGAGTTTGAAGAGTAGATCAAAGGCTCCTTTTGGCTACTGATCTCTCTCCCTTTCTCTCTCTCTTTCTCTCTCTCTCTCTCTCTGTCTCTGGCTGTCTGTCTGTCTGTCTCTCTCTCTCTCTCTGTCTTTTCATTTTACCATTAGAAAAGTTTGACAGTCTCACTTCTGTCTCCCAGCCTGTCTGCCTTTCCCATTCCCCATGCCCATATAACTCTGAAACTTAAGACAGCCTGAGGGTCACACTGAGTGAGGAGCAGTGACGAAGCCTCACCGATGACCCCACTGCACAGTCATGTCTGTGTCATGTGTGACTCTGTGTGTGTGTGTGTGGCGCCATCAGGAGATCCAGCAGATGCACAAGCCAGAGACAGTTCAGGACAGCCTGAACCTGGAGAAACGCCTGCTAGAGGTGGCCCACAAGGAGTGGACCTCCATGCCACACATTGGCTCCACATACTCCTCCCAGCTCGACAAAGAGGTGAGCAGCCCCTTTTTCTTTCGTTGTTTGTTGTTGTTGTTGTTGTGTTGTTGTTGTTGTTTTTGCATTGTATTGCTTTTTGTTTGTGATCGTTTACTTTGATTGTCCACACGTTGTAGTTTTGTGTAGACCTGCAATTCTTTATCTTGATTCACACTTTTCTTCACTGCCAATTTTTGTTTTAATTTTTCTGGTTCACCCTTGCACTGCTGTCTTGTACAGCCAGTAAAGGGTGTGGTTCAACAGAATCCACAAAGGATCAGTAGTAAAACACAGCACAGCAGTTACAGATTTTGTTTTAGTCATACAGAATGATGACATTATGTTTGATTACAGTTTGAAATTAAGAATTTATAAGTGCGTATGATTATCTGATTGTATGAGAATGTTTGAAAACCAACATTCTCTCAACAGTTGGTATAAAGAGCTAATGGGGAGTTGATTAAAACAAAAAAGAAGATTTAAAAGACTTGGAACACACAAATTTGCTGCTTCAGTAATGTGTATGTGAGCACTTCTGCCATCAGTCATGGTGTGGGAATGCCTTCTCATATGCTGCTGATGTTCTTGATCACTGCTATGGGCTGCCATCAGTCATGGTGTGGGAATGCCTTCTCATATGCTGCTGATGTTCTTGATCACTGCTATGGTCTGCCATCAGTCATGGTGTGGGAATGCCTTCTCATATGCTGCTGAGTTCTGATCACTGCTATGGTCTGCCATCAGTCATGGTGTGGGAATGCCTCCTCATATGCTGCTGATGTTATTGATCACTGCTATGTCTGCCATCAGTCATGGTGTTGTCATGCCTTCTCCTACTGCTGATGTTCTTGATCACTGCTATGGTCTGCCATCAGTCATGGTGTGTCATGCCTTCTCCTACTGCTGATGTTCTTGATCACTGCTATGGTCTGCCATCAGTCATGGTGTTGATCATGCCTTCTCCTACTGCTGATGTTCTTGATCACTGCTATGGTCTGCCATCAGTCATGGTGTTGTCATGCCTTCTCCTACTGCTGATGTTCTTGATCACTGCTATGGTCTGCCATCAGTCATGGTGTGGGAATGCCTTCTCATACTGCTGCTGATGTTCTTGATCACTGCTATGGTCTGCCATCAGTCATGGTGTGGGAATGCTTTCTCATATCTGCTGATGTTCTTGATCACTGCATGGTCTGCCATCAGTCATGGTGTGGTCATGCCTTCTCCTACTGCTGATGTTCTTGATCACTGCTATGGTCTGCCATCAGTCATGGTGTGGGAATGCCTTCTCCTACTGCTGATGTTCTTGATCACTGCTATGGTCTGCCATCAGTCATGGTGTGGGAATGCCTTCTCTACTGCTGCTGATGTTCTTGATCACTGCTATGGTCTGCCATCAGTCATGGTGTTGTCATGCCTTCTCCTACTGCTGATGTTCTTGATCACTGCTATGGTCTGCCATCAGTCATGGTGTTGTCATGCCTTCTCCTACTGCTGATGTTCTTGATCACTGCTATGGTCTGCCATCAGTCATGGTGTGGGAATGCCTTCTCATACTGCTGCTGATGTTCTTGATCACTGCTATGGTCTGCCATCAGTCATGGTGTGGGAATGCTTTCTCATATGCTGCTGATGTTCTTGATCACTGCCATGGTTGCCATCAGTCATGGTGTTGTCATGCCTTCTCCTACTGCTGATGTTCTTGATCACTGCTATGGTCTGCCATCAGTCATGGTGTTGTCATGCCTTCTCCTACTGCTGATGTTCTTGATCACTGCCATGGTCTGCCATCAGTCATGGTGTTGTCATGCCTTCTCCTACTGCTGATGTTCTTGATCACTGCTATGGTCTGCCATCAGTCATGGTGTTGTCATGCCTTCTCCTACTGCTGATGTTCTTGATCACTGCTATGGGCTGCCATCAGTCATGGTGTGGGAATGCCTTCTCATATGCTGCTGATGTTCTTGATCACTGCTATGGTCTGCCATCAGTCATGGTGTTGTCATGCCTTCTCATACTGCTGCTGATGTTCTTGATCACTGCTATGGAGTTCTGTTCCCTTCTCCTGAAGTCCGTCATAGGACAGACTGGATAAGCAGGAACAACTGCACTGAGCAAGTCCAGCATGTGTTCAGTGGCATTGAAGTCCCCAGAGATCCTGCTGGCCACACAGTAGGCTTGAAAGTCTCTTGTTGGCACTAATTATTAATGCTTGCATGATAGTGGCAGGTATTATTGTCCTTCAGCTGGAAGTGAGAACCAATGGTACCATCACAGGGCCTGTTTATGTGGTCAAGGACATCACTGTGGTAGTGTGTTGCACTGACTGTCCCGTTCAGGAAGATCTATAGTCTGTCTTGTTCTGGATGCTGATGCCGCTCCACGTCATCGGTGATTTCTTGCCAAATTGATCACGCTCAGCCACATTGTGATCCACACATTTCCATACCTTCGATCTGTCTGATCTGCACATTTCCACACCTTTTTATCAGTCCGGGAAGTCCTTGCAGAATCTGGACTCATCCATGAATAGAACTGCGTGCACTGGGCATGAGTGCCTCTGAGAAGTTGCCTGGCCTTCACCAGCCAAGTTTGCCTACAATTGTTACGCTGCTGGACTCTAACCTTTAAACACTGTTTTGGGGCATGGAAGATCGAACGTGGTGAAAATCCTTCTACAGACTAAGACAAGAACTAAACATACCAAACAAACAAACTTAAGCATATCACGTTAAGAAATCAAAAACAAAAGACACTAATGATCTAGTCACATCTCAAAGACAAAAGGACAACGTAAGGATGTAGATACACTTTTCTTGATTGATGAAATCAGCTAATGAAAGGTATCTGTTTTTTCCTTCTTTTTTTTAAAATTTAATCGAGCAGACATTATGCAAACTGAAACCAGATAAGGTTTTCCTTTCAACCAAAGTAAGACATTTCTTCCATACCACACACTTCAGACATTCTCGCCCCGTTCAACTGCAGTGCGTGTTGTCTTTGTGTGTCCAGTTGTTTTCAGACATCTACGTGGAGGATCCGCTGTTCATGTGTGAACTGGCCCAACACCTGGTGAACCAGCAGGAGCAGCAGAGCGGAGCGCGACGCTCCCACAAAGAGAGACAACTGGGCATGCTGGAGGCTGTCGGCAGGGTCATGGAGGTCAGTGCTTCACTCTGCACGCTGCGCAGGGAATACACTGAAGCTTGCCTTTAAAAACTCCTTCAGTTGAAAAAAAAGGAAATTCTGGTACATGTTTATCATTGTCTACACCAGATTGAGCTCTCAACAAAGATTCTTTCCCTTTTAAGATGGGACATTGTTGTCCAGGGACAGATCAAGTACTAATGGAGGGAGTGGGGTTCAAATGGAAGTCAGGGTACAACAAACTAGCTGCAGACTTTTTTTTAAAGTAAGGAAGTGGAAGGAGGATGTGGGGAAAGAGAGGGTGCAGATTTGGTCAAAGCTGGGGATGGGGGTGCGGAAGCGGGGGGGAGGAGGGGGGAGAGGGTGAATGGGGTGTGGGAGAAAGCGCAAATTTTATTACAGTGGGAGTGGTCATGCATGCTTTGTTATGATGGAGTGGGGGTGGGGATGGGGAACCTTCCATTGTAGTCAGCAAAATGTATTGGAGGTCTCTCCTGCCAGAGAACTAGCATATATCCACTATGCATTTGTAAAATCCCCTCCCCTTCTCCCCCCCCCCCCCCCCACTTTTTTTTTTTAAATGTTGTTGAGGAGGTGGGGGGTCTGGAACTTGAAGGTTGCTCTTCTCCCCAAATCTGCCCCCGTTGTCCGTGTCTCTGCTAGATTTACCCCCACCCCCACCCCAACCCCCAATAAAGACACCCTCCTTTAAGGACTTTTAAAAAAAAACATTTTTGTCTGTATCTGTGTTGGATTTATACCTCCAAACCCTACCCCTCCCTCCTCAGTTGTCTTTAATGTCTTGTTTCTTTACTAACTTTTTTTTCTTTATATTTCTTTCCAAACAAGACTCTCCCATTCAGAGACTATTTTTTTTTCTGGAATAATTGATCTGTTTGTTTATGGATAATTTATTTACAAATGAAGACCTTTCTCTGTAAAGACCAAATTTGTCAGACTGTTTAAGGCTGTTATCAAGAGGTTTCACTGTGTTTATATTCTGTAGTGCAGTGGAATCTCAAACTTTCAGAAATCTGAAACAATGATTGGGTCTTAGTATTGATGTTAATCATGATTGGGAGATGCATTTTTTTTCCAGCCTCATTTTCAGAAAGAGACAGAATGGGAGATAAACCTAGTGTAGACAAATAGAAGAGTGAGTAGTTGACGGATTAATCTAATGCAGACAGATTGAAAAGCAGATGGATGGAGAGAGATCTAGTGTAGACAAATAGAAATGTGACTGGTGGGAGATAAATCAAGTGTAGACAAACAGAAAAGCAGCTGGATGGGAGATAGATCAAGTGTAGACAAATAGAAAGTGGCTAGTTGGGAGATAAAGCCAGTAAAGACAAAACAGAAAGGCGCATCAGAAAAAGAACAACAGGGAAATAACAGGCCACACACAGACCAACAAACAGGGGCTGGGATCAACAGAAATGAAATGGTGGTCGAAAGCTAAAAGGAAAAACGAAGAGAGACATGGTCATAGAGGAGCTGTGAGGATGCCAAGAAATCCAGAAAGCAGTCCAGCAAGGCCAGCAAGGACAGTGGACTGCGTGGGAAAATGCACTCCAAGGAAGTCTCACCTGGAATGACATGTGGCACACAGCACCTCTCGGTGTCTGTTTCATGCTCAGATCTGTATATGACCTCCTGCCCTCCAACTCAAACCTGGTCAATGGAGGAAATCAGTTGTCCTACCTGTCCACTTATCTGAGGGAGCGGGGGGGGGGGGGGGGGAAGAGTCTTCTCTGAAGACCTTCTGCTGTCAAGTTGTCCCAAGAGTTTCTTCCTGCTAGTTGGGAGATGAAGCTAGTAAAGACACAACAGAAAAGTACATCAGAAAAAGAACAACATGTTAAAGAGATGGAGTTTTCACTAGGAGGGCCTCTGTGACATTGTTTCTGTTTCTGTTGCTTTTCCCATCGTCCTGTCCCTGCACTGCCCTCTCCCATCCCCACCTCACCAACTCCCATTTTCTTTGAAAATATGCAACAAGATAAAACTTGTTTGAAAATGTGCAAAAGGATTAAACTTGTTCTGAAAAAAGTTCAAAAGCATGAGACTTTTTAGTAATTGTTGAAAATGCAAAAGGATTGAAATTCTGAGAAAGTGTGCAGTTGGAAAAAACTTCTTTGAGTATGTGCAAAAAGAGTTAATGTATATGAAAATGTTCAAAAAGATCATTTTGAAATTCTTGAAAATGTGCAATAGGATGATGAAATTTTTAAAATGTATTGTCTTTTAAATTGTAACGACTGCATTACTATCTGTTTGAAATGTATTACGAGACCAATGCATGTTGTACATTGCTTGAAAGGTGTAACATAAACCAGACGTGCTTATCTCTTTCACAGACGGTGACCCTGAGACATCGCCTTATTGACGCTGCCTGGGAATGTGAGATCCTCTCAGATGTATGTCCTGATTTCTTCCATTTCTTTTTGTTAATGTTTCTGAATTGTTGACATTTTTAGTCCCACTATATATCACAGAATTTGAGACACACAGACAGACTGATAGAGACAGAGAGATAGGCAGATAGAAAGAGGGAGAAACAGAGAGAGAGAGAGAGAGAGAGAAAGTTTTCCAGCTATTGAATGATGTTTGATTAAAAAATCTACTGTGCTGTTTGCTCTTACTCTTTGGGTACAATTTCACTAGTGAGATTAAAATTATAGCCAATCACAGTTATCCTTCTGAACATTCAGGAGAGTGATCTCCTTTTATGCACTTAATGCTGAACACATCCTGAGTATTCTTCAGTTTTTCAAGGCACTTTCCGAGAAAAGTTACCCTCCAGGGAGGAGTAAGGGTTTACTGAATAAGCTCAGTAGGGTGAGTTTTCCCCAAAAGTAGTTGTTCAAATAGGCAGGAAAAATGTCTTTATCTCATCTTAGCCAACTGCATTGTATGCAGACTGCTACAAAAAATGGAAGGGAATAAGTCTAGGTAATGGCTTTCTCCAGTAGGACAAGACCATTTTGCTGCCCAGAAATACAGCGGCCGTAAGTCTGAAAATCAAATTTTACAGGAGACAAGAAAAACTGATTATTTATTCCCACAAGATATACTGCGAGCCAAGTTATGGTACAAGTATTTTGATTACAGCATGTTTATTTTCAGAATAATGTGATTGGGACTTGGCTACGTTATGCCCCATGGCCCGCTCTTATAGTATACCAAAAATCTATAAAAAAAAAAATCAAAAAAAAATCGAGTTACGGCAGTTGTATTTCCGGGCGGTGAAATGGAGAAACTGGAAGAAAGGATCATTTACTGAAGAGGAAAGAACACAGTAACTAAACCAGATGACAGGGTTGAAGGAAAGATGACAAACAAGATTGGAACGAAAGTGAGTTTGAATGTAACAAACATCGATTGAATCAACAAGCCCAGGAACAGCCAAAATAGTTTGGAAGGCTTTGACCATGACACCAAGCTACATGAGAAGGTTTGATTGACCTCACGATGCCTGTAGCTATCCTCAGGGCAGCTTAAAGGCCCGTCTGTCCTCTGCAGCGTTGAAAACAAAGCATCACTGATAGACTTCTCTGGAGAATGAGTTACTGCCTTAGTTAGATGGAGAACATGTTTTTGCACTGAAAGCAGACCCTGTGGTCTTGTAGGGATACATGGCACATTTACAGCCCAGCACACATGCACAGACTTCAGCAGATACACCATCAGGGTTGAATGTACTGTGCATAGTGGGCTTGATGTATTGGAATGGAAACCAGGGGATGGACCCAAGACAGAATCTGAAGGTGCAGTGAAAGCAGTGGACTTGTGCAGAAGAAAATTCTGCTTTACTTCATTTGGGATATTGGTGACAAAACAAAGGCCCTATTTCTCTGTCTTCAATAAAGAAGAGTGAATGAATGGAGAGAAAAGGCACTCATGACATCTTGTAAGAAGCTTGAAAACTGTCCAATGAATACCCCAAAAAGGCTTGAAAGGCTAAAGAACAGCCATGATGTGTTCAGTGTCTCATCCAGTCAGAGAATCCTGTCTCCTAGAGTTTGGGGAGGTTAACTCTGATTGGCTATGATATTTGTCTTACTATTCCAGCTGTACTCAAAATGAAGAAAAGCATATAGTACATTAGGTAAATGGTGGAAAATGAAATGAAGACAGAGACTTCAAGAAGAGAGAAATCAAAGTTGTGCATTATACACACACATGTGTGCACACACACACACACAAACACACATACAGACACACGCTCACATGTGTGTGTGCACACGCTCCACACACACACACACTCACACACACACACACACACACACACACACACACACACACACACACACACACACACACACACAGAGTACGTACACATGCACATATGTGCATGCATACAAGCATTTACAAACACACACACACACACATACAAGTAAACACATAGACCTGCAAGCATGCATGCATGCACACATACATGCACAAACTCATGCATGCACACACAGACACGCATGTGCGCATGCACACACACTCACTCACACATAACACACACACACACACACACACACACACACACACACACACACACACACACACACATTGTTCACAGTATAACCAACTGCAGAGAGGTACATGGAGATTGGAAGTTCAAGAACTCCATCTCTGACATCAGTCACCAAACTTATAACCTTTTTTTTTCACGATTCTGCTGTTGACCCTGCCGATGAATGACCTGGCAGGTGTACATGAAACAAGCCAAGGAGATGGGGTATGATGCTGCTCACCTCAACATGCGTCTGGTGCAATTTGAATACGCTAGTCACCGGCCCTCTGCCAATAAACCCCCACCCATCTTCATCACCGCCATTCAGGACAATGACTCGTCTGTGGACAAGTGAGTCGTATATAAAGGTGAATGTGTGCAGTCAGGATTAGATTTATGCGTTTTTTTTTTTGTTTGTTTTTTTTGTCAGAGAAAATGTGCTTCTGCAGGTGGTAATGTGCAGAGCTGCCAGCTCTCCCAGTTTCATTCTGAAATTTGCTTTTATCTAAGGATATTCTTGAGATTTCAGATTTGGTGGAAAAAGTCATGAATAGCAACATTTTATTTGAAGATACGAGGTTAAGGCATCATATTGGGAAGAGGCTAATAAAGTATTGCTGAATGAAGCCTAAATGATGGCCTGTGAATCTTGATAACAATACGAAGGAGAAGATAATTTCCTTTTTAAGCTCTGCCAATCAGTGGAGGTTGTAGGGAGCACAAGTGCTGTCATTGAATACTAGACTAAACCTTTTGTTGTCTGGCTGCTGAATTTTGATTGCAGAAGGTTGGCAGGTATGAAGAAGAAATCATCACCAGCTCTGGGTGCCATTTCTCTTTTCCCAGCCAGCTTAAATTGGAGAATGGGAATGAAAAAAAAAACAACAAAAACTATGTGACGTGGAACTTTAATTACAGAGGATGCGCTGTCATATTCTTCTTCTTCTGCGTACACAGGCTGATACTCCTGCGGACACTCCCTATATGGACAGACAAGTATTAATCCCATCTACCCAACAAAGGGAGCGGAGTTTTGTGTGTATGACCGTTTTTTATCCTGCCATTAAGGCAGCCATACTCCTCATTGGGGAAGGTGCATGTTATGTGTAACGTGTCATCCATACCAACGGCCAAACTGGCCTTCTCTTCCAAAAGTTGGTGATGGATTTTACATGTGTGCAAGATTTATGCATGCTTCACACATGGAACCTTGGTTTATAGTCTCATTCGAAGGACTGTATGGGAAATGGAGTCAGAACTAATGTTAACTCCGAGGGAAAAATCCCCCTGTACTGAAACGGCCCGGCAGAGATTCGAACCCGCAGCCCTTGGATTACGAGTCTGGCACTCTACCAACTGAGTTATTCCACCCCCCCCCCCCCCGCCACTGTCATTATAACTGTGAATAACTCTGCATGTGGTGGCTGCTTTATTTTAGATCCACCACAAGGGAGACAGTGTGTGTGACTGCACTAGAGCTTAAACTCAATTCATGCACTTGATAGTACTGCAGAGTGTGTTACTCTGCATGTACAATTAATAATATCAAACACTGTGAGTATTTTGCTGTGAATAGAAGTCAGTCTTAGCATTCCAGTTTCCAGTGAGCTTTATCTTGATCTGGCTTTGTTCTTACAGCTGTTAAATTATGGATAAGTGAATTCTTTACTTTCTTTTTGTTTTTGTTTTTTAGCTTTTTTTCTAACCAAGTATCAGTTGTTCGGACATGGAACACCCATTTTTTTATACTTTATTTTGAAGACAGTTATTGACTAATACAAGCAAATTTCTTTTGTTTCAACTCACGTTGAACAGGTTCAAATACAGCAAAACAAATGTTTCTCTGAGGTGACCTTAGTTTCAATGTCTTCTTCACATCCATTCCTGTGGTGAGTGTGTCAAAATCTATAGTGTTCATGAGCTCTTGGGGACTGCAGTTTGATGAGTGTACTGGTGGTCTCCTTGAAGGGAGGTGCCCACACAGGCTGGCTCTGCAGCTGAGGAAAGATTGTTGTCAGTAGGGAGCTTATCAGATATGTCCTGTGTACGTTGGATCAGAACAGGTACTACTGAACAGTATCAAGCCTTCCGGGGACAGCGACAAAATGAGCCCCGATGTGGGTGTGTTTGAGTAGCAGGTTAAGTGGTGCTGGAAGTGTTTTCACTGGGAAGGCATGGAGGACAGCAACCCTGCCCCTCCCCTATTCATCCCCCCACCCCCACCCCCCCAAAAAAAATTCTGCTTTCTCCAGATGTTTTGTCAAGTGAATCAAAGGAAGTGCTGTGTCCTGCAGGTACACCCCGTCCCATCGTAACCTGGCCATCCACGAGCTGGACGAGAGCCATGTGGGACGATTCTCATTCCGCACCCGAGAGGGAGTACTGCAGGTGGGATTCTGCTCTCTGTCTGACACTTTCTGTTGTTCTCAAAACATGTGGCTTTTGTTGGTGATATTGTTGTTTCAGACTGCAGGGGTATTGAAAATAATCAGGGAAAAAAGACAAGAACTTCCATGTCTTTGATAAATGATGAGAGACATTGATTAGAAACTGTGCCTTAGGGATGTGTCATACCAGATCCACTGGGTGGGCGCCTGTCTTCTCTTCTTTTCTTCATCTTTTCGATCTTTTCTTCTTTTCTTCTTCTTCTTCTTCTTCTTCTTCTTCTTCTACTTCTTCTCTTAATCTCCTTAACTGCATGATGCTATTGGAAGGGGTTGTAGGATGTTTGCTTTTTTACAGAAATATGGTGAGATGCCTTCATTAATTTGTCATCTCCATATTTCTCTGCATACCTGAAATTATGGCACTTGCTGCAGATCTTTTGTGACAAGTCCAAACATTGGTGTGAGTTGGAACATAGTGTATGAGATGGCACTGGAAACGCAGTGCTATGAGTTGTTGGAGCCCATGATGATAATGTGCTGGCTGTTGTCAAGAGGAGAAAGATGAAATGGTGTGGGCATATCCCTAGTGTGGATGCCTGCCCAAACCATTCTGTGGGACACAGCAATGTGAGGATATGAAAGAAACCAGACACAAGAAGTGGGAGGTCAGCATCAGAGAGCAGACAGGGCTGTCCACTCACCAGCATGAGAGGGTCACAGAGGAAGAAATAGTGTCTGGGAGTCATGAGTGGTGCCTCAGCATCCCCTTTCTAGGGATATGAGGTCATGGTGGGATGATGATTTGGGAATGGGGCTAGGTGGTTTGGAGAAGATGGCAGAGATTCTGAAACTCCTGGAACCCCATACCCTTGAAGGCTTTAACAAGAGTGGTCCTGGAAACATTCCAGTCAAGAAGTGGTCAGAGCACTGTATGTGGTATGTTCAGGTGCTGCGGCCAGGGGGCATGGAGAGCTTGCAGGTGGTGCTGAAGGTGCAGATCGTCCACAAGAATGCCCTGTCTGCTGCCGTGCTCCAAGCTGCCACCTGTCACCCTGTCCGTGACTTTGGCAAAGGGTCAGTGCCTTCGTTGTTGTACAGTGTGTGTGTGTGTGTGTGTGTGTGTGTGTGTGTGTGTGTGTGTGTGTGTGTGTGTGTGTTGACTGTGTGTATGTGTGTGTGTTCTGTGTGTATGTGTCAAAGTGTCAGCATGCTGGTTGGTTGGTTGGCGGGTTGGTGTTGTTGCTGTATTTAGTTTGTGTTATGAAGTCTTCAGCAAACTGGCTGGTTGGTTTGCAGCATCTGGCGAGGTGGTTTTTATTGGCTGGTTTTCATCTGTTGGTTTTGTAAATTCTGACATAACTGGCTTGCTGTTTGCGCTTTCCTTTTTTCTTACTTTCCTATTCTTCCCCTCCCTTCCCTTTTCCTCTCTTAGCTTTCCATCCCTTTTTTTTTTTACATTCTTTTCCCTTTTTTTTTATTCACTCACTAGCCATTTTGAGTGTATATATAATTAAGTTCGGATTTTGTCTTGTCATTTCTTGGACTTCCCTCCCTTCTCTGACCTTCACTTCTTTCCCCTGTCTGCATTTCCCTCCTTTCTCTGTCCTCCTTTTCCACCCCCTTGTCCTCTCTCCGTTTTCCTTTTCTCCCCTGCTTTTCATTCACTTCTCTTCCCCTGCCCCCCTCCCCTACCCCCATTACCCGCTTCCCCTCTCTGGTCCTCAGTTTTCTCCCTTCTGTGTGCTTCCCTTCTGCTCTCTTCCCCTCTCTTCTCTCCCCTTCCCTTTCTGGCCTCTCTCCTTCCCTTTTCTGTCTAGCTCGTCCTCCCCCCCCCCCCCTTTTTTTTTTTTTTCTTGTTTCCTTCTTTTTCTGTCCCTTCTTTTCCCTTCCAGCATTTTCCTTCTCTTCCCATTCCCCCTCCTCCCTTCTTAATTTTTCTTTTTCTCCATTTTGCCACCCTGCATTTTCATTCTCTTTTAGCTCCTCCTCTTTTTCTGTTTCCTTCCTTCTTTTTTTGCCTTTGTTTCTTTCTCTGCTCTTTTCTGTCTTTCATTGTTTTCACTTGCATGTCTTCCTACATGTTGAGTTCTTTTTCTTCCTTTCTATTCTCTTCTTTTTCTTCCGTTATCTCTTCCTTTCCTGTTCCATTCTTTCTTTTTCATCCTTTACATATCTTCTCCTCTCTGTCTTCCTGTAGAGTTCTTCCCCCCTGTCTGCCTTTCCCTTCTCTTCCCCTTCTCCTCCTCACCTTCTCTTCCCACCTTTTGTTCCTGACCCAGAGGTTTTCCTGTCCTGCTGCTTGCCTCTTCTTCTCTCCTTCCTCTGTCTCCCTTTTCTCCTGTGTTCATGGCATGGTTGATTGTTCGGTATCACAAGGCACACACTCAAAAGCATGCGTCTGGTCATGTCTCAGTTCACGATGCATGCCGCCCTGTGTTCCATGCTTCTGCTGTCAGTTACTTCCAGTCCATGTTTTTTCCTGTAATAACAACAGAAAGTAATCATGCTTAATGTTTTCCCATGCCTTAAAGTGTTTTGCATCCCTAGCATCTTCACTGAGACAGAAAACACAATAGCATGCAGGACTGCTGCTCCCTGCTCCTCTTCCCTTTCTCTTCCTCATTCCCTCCTCCCTCCTCACCCCCCTTTGCTCTGCACCCCCACCCCCTTCTTCCCCCCTCTCATCTCACATACACAAACACACCATTCTACACATTTATATCCCCTTTCCCATTCCCACCATTCACTGTTCATCCCACTCTCATGTGGGCGTGCACTCATCTGAGAGAGAAAAGCAGCAGAGGAAGGAATCAGACCTAGCAACAATAGAAGTTAGGAATAAACAACTTCTGGTAAAAGACTGCTTGAAAAGATATGTTTTAGGAGTTGACGATGTTAAAAGGTGCGAGTGATAGACTATGATGGGCATAGAAAGGCAAGGAGCTCCATGTGTGTACTGCAAAAGAACTGTATGCTCATCCACCGTGTTTTTTCTCTACTTCTATATTCTTCAGTTGGGACTCGGAAGATTTATCAGCTGCTACATTTTTTAGTATGTGGCTAGCCACATTCCATTTTGGGGGGGGGGGGGGGGGGATGTCTATGTTGCAACACACAGAGTAAGGTATACATCTGCATTGAGTGACTTGATGACTTTATTTCAGTTCACAATGCCCACAGTAAAGAGCTTATGTCTACCTTTAGTGCCACCCTCCCTGTTCTCTAAATACTCACAACAAACAGACACAATTCAAACTCTCTGCGTCTGCATACAGGGGTCGCTCCAGCCCCTCAGAGACCAAGAGTGAGAAGAGCTCTATGACACAGCTGACGGGTATGTCTGGTGCCACAGGGGGACCTAGTGCTCTGGGAGGGCACCACCAGAGTGCCAGCAAAGCTCGCATGGCCCCAGAGGCTTTCATGTCTCTGCAGCTGGAAAAGGTAGGCAGGCTACGTCTCTCTCTATGCCTCTGTGCCCACTTGGGGGAGGCACTGTATGTCATAGGGTGACTGACGAAGACCCAGTGAAATCAGGAAATGAGCCTTGTTTTGGGGGATGTTGACATCCTAGGGGAGTGTTGTGGGCCAGGAAAGAGGTCATTTTTATGAATAGCATGTATGTGAATAAGGGCTATGAGTTTCAGAGTTTTTCAGGCATTGATATGTTGCGTCTTTGTATAACATTTTAGAAAAGGGAAGAGATGTTCAGAGATTAACTGCATTCAAATCAAGGGACCAATCAAAGGCTGTTACAATTTATGATGGGAAAAAAAAACAATGGCGATACATAATAAGGACATTTTTCATTTCTGAATTACGGTTTAAAGCAAAATTTATCTTATTGATATTGAAAATGAAAGGTGATTTAAACAGAAGATGTTGAAAGACATTGTTTAAACTATGTCCTTTTTTTATACAAGATATTGTTTAAGCTATGTTGTTGTTTTTTTGGGTTTTTTAAAAAATATATTAAGATAGTGTCAAATAACATGATTTTACAAATTCTATGCACTTCCTTGTGAATTGTAATTATGAACAGAGTATTTCACCTTTGGTGTTCATCAAAAACAGCTGTAAAGATTTGAGGGTGGGGATGAGGGTGGTGGTGTGTGCTGTGTATTGTCGTTCTTTAAAAGAGTGCACACACACGTGCGTGCGTGTGTGTGTGTGTGTGTGTGTGTGTGTGTGTGTGTGTGTGTGTGTGTGTGTGTGTGTGTGTGTGCGCGCGCCCCACATGAACATGCAAATGTGTGCACACAGATTTGAAAACATTTGTAGTTGATGTTGGCAGTGGTCTTTTTTTTTTCACTAAGTACATTACTGGATGAAATAATTCATTCCTCTTTTATTGTTGTTTGTTTTTTGCGCATGTGTGTGTGTGTGTATGTTTGTATGTGAATTTGTGCGTGTGTGTGTGTGTGCGTGTGTGTGTATGTGTTTGTGTGTGTGTATGTGTGTGTGTGTTTCAAGTATGCTACGGTGGAGTGTCAGGGCTGTGACACATGTTGTTGTGTGTTTTCAGACACCAAGTCGTGACACAATGCTGAACGACTTTGTCAGCAAGAAACAAACAATGGGCATGGTGCTGAAAAATCCTGAAGAACTGGAAAAGTTGAAAAGGTGGGTGCTCATGACTCTTGGTATGTAATTACTGTGTGTGTGTGTGTGTGTGTGTGTGTGGTGTGTGTGTGTGTGGCATGCATCATTAAAAAAGACAGATACAGAGAGAGGGCGTTTGTGTGTGTGTGGAGTGGAGTTCAGTTGAAGATGCATGCATGCCACTTGCATTTGCCCAAGCATGGGAAGGGGGAGTTAGTGGGAGGATGGGGAACAGGATAGAGGGGAGGGGGATGAGAGAGAAAGAGTGTGTGTGTCTGTAGATAAATTGATTATGTTCAGACTCATTAACATGCTAACAACTTAAGCACACAAGCTTTTGAACAAACACATGCATTAACACATGCATGCACACATACATGTAAGAGCACACACACACACACACACACACACACATGAGGGCAGGATGTAAAAAAGCTGGAAAGCTTATTCTTTAACCCTCAATAAAGATAATTTTGACTTGACTTGACTTGACTTGAACACACACACACACACACACACATACACACACACACACACACACACATGAGGGCAGGATGTAAAAAAGCTGGAAAGCTTATTCTTTAACCCTCAATAAAGATAATTTTGACTTGACTTGACTTGACTTGACTTGACACACACACACACACACACACACACACACACACACACACACACTCTCTCTCTCTCTCTCTCTCTCTCTCTCTCTCTCTCTCTCTCTCTCTCTCTGTCACTAACACTAAAACACTAACACACAAACACATTTGCACGCTACACCACTTCAGAAACATCCACCACTCTCCTACACTGAAATCCCTGGGTCATGCACAGGAAGTTCATCTCGGAGTTCTGTGAGCGGTTCTACACCCGCATGGCCCACACCTCCATGCGGGCCCAGATTCTGGCCTACTACAACAGCATCCTGAGTCTGCTGGAAGACTTTCCCTCCATCAAGTGAGTGCCAGCACTCAGTATACCAGGCTGTCACAGGGTTCAGCTGTTGGTTCTGCTTACAGTGGCTTTGTTTTATTGGTTTTAGGTTGAGTGATGGAAAATGAATGGATGCATGTTGTTGTTTTTTTATTTCCGCATCTTGCCCCTCTCCTCCTCTTCCTCTTCCGTGTGTCTTTCTGTCTTTGTCTGTCTGTCTCTCTGTTTCTTCTCCTTCTTCTTCTTTTTTCTATTCTTCTTCTTCTTCTTCTTCTCCCTCTCTCTCTCAAATGCACACAAAACACACACACACACACACACACACACACACACACACACACACACACACACACACACACACACACACATTCTGTAAGCAGTGACTTTTTGAGAATGCACCTTTTGCATGATTTTTTCTCCTCTATTAGCTCTGGTGTGAAGCTGTTACAGAACAAAGAGAAGAACTAATGTGAAATGAAATGATACATATCAGCATTACTTTGGTCAAATAGAAGCCCCCCCTTTGACATACACCACCCCCTCCCGTACTCTCTCTCCATTCGACTCTACCCGCAATCCCACCCCAACACTCATCTCTCTCCCATTCATTCCTCCCCCATCCCCCCCCCAAAAAAAAGAGAGAGAGAGAAAAGAAAACAGACAGAAAATGAACACCCTTTTCTTGTCCACCACACACTCTCTGTTATTATTCACCCATCTCTCCCATAGCTGCTCCCATTCATTCTTCCTGTGCAGTACATCAGTTCATGTTCTCTCTTATTTGTGTGCTCACGCATGTGTGTATCGACATGCTTTTGTGTGTACGCATGGATGGGTGTTTGCCCATGTTAGTGTACAGGTGTTTGTGTGTGTACTACTGTTTAATTTGCATGCACTTTGCTATTTATAAATATCAAATATTTTATCTAAACATTTACTTCTGAGTGCTTATTTCAGACAGGACGTTGTAAATATCCCCATTATTGTCTTTAAAAGTTCAACAATAAAGACGCTGCTTTTATTGTCATATTCTGTTTCTTTCTCTTCTTTGTTTTTTTTTGTTGTTGTTGTTTGTTGTTGTTTTTTGTAGCAAAGGCAGCATAAAATGATTGACCATTGAATGTAGTGAAAGGTGAATCCCTGAGTGACAACCCGAGGCCTGTTTCAGAGACACATATTTCATGGAGGGGACCGTGAATGAGAAGAAAGACCCCACAGAGGACGACCTTCCAGGCCTGACCCCTGACCCCAGGTACTCATAGTCACCATGGCAGTGCCATGTTTTGTCAGTAAACTTCCTGATGTTGGACAGTCGATCAAATTTTGACAATCTCAAGTATGTAATGGCATGCCTTGTTTGTGCAACTGTTACTGTACTTATTTTTGGTTTGACCCCTGCAGGACAGATTCTCTTCAATTATGATTCCTTCTGTTGAAATATTTTTTTTTAATTTATTTTTTGTGTGTGTTTGTTTTTGTTTTGCTTATCAAACTCATTGAAATTACAGTGAGACATGCCCATAACAAAGATCACACAGCATCATAAAGCAATAGAAAAATGAAAAAGTAAGTTCCTGTGACTCTGATGACTTCATACATCGGTTGTTGCTATGAGCATGAATGGTTTGGGTGACAAACAGACAAAGGACAATTCAAAGATTGGACAGAAGGAGGAAGAGCTTGAGACTTGACACACATTTAATGCCGTCAGACTTCACTGAGATGTGGTTTCATCATGAGGGATGAGTGTAATAGCATTACAAGCCCCCGTGGTGCCGTGGGCAGCATTGCGTTCTTGTGAACTGGAGATTGTGGAGTGAATTCCCGTACGAGGTATATACTGGTGGGATTCCTCAGCCTCGCCTGTATCCTTTCCAGAGTTGAGTGTGCCACAGGCTCAAAGAGGGAAGGCTGGAACCGTGTGGTTTAATTTTGTTGTGAATGTGTCTCAGAGAGTGTGGCTTAAATTTCTTGACCACCACCCCAGGTGGATCTGTTTGGCCTCATTGATGCCAAGAGACATTGTGAAAGAACCATAGAGTACAGCTCTGTCATCTGGTCTGAGACCAGAATGGAACTGGATCTCGTCATCTTTATCATTCTCATACTCACTGATCATCTTAAACACAAAAAAAGCTTCAAATTGTGTGGCCCTTCATGCCCAGCTCTTGTGGTGACCTCAGATCTGATTTCCTCTGCATCCTGGTCCATGGTGATTTTCTGTCATTATCAGCATGTTCATTGGCTGGACATGGTGGCGCCCTCTGGACGGGAATACTTACTTATGCTGGCTTCACAACTGAGCAGTTCTTGTCAGCTGAACAGGTCATTATCAGCATGTTCATTGGCTGGACATGGTGGCGCCCTCTGGACAGGAATGCTTACTTATGCTGGCTTCACAACTGAGCAGTTCTTGTCAGCTGAGCAGGTCACCACCAACGTGCCTGAACAGTGGCACAGTGTCTCATCGTCTGGATTCAATCATGATGACTTAAGATCAGTTGCTCCCTTGGGATTGCAGCGCTGTGGCCATGGTCGGATGAGCCTGGGTGTGGTTGTGTACCAGGGAGCCTGAATGAAGAGTGTGGGAATAATGCTGATACCACTGAGGGGTTACAGAAAATGACAGAAAGAAAAGCATGTTTCATGTATATGATTTCAGACTTTAAATATATTTTCACTTACACAACAAAAAGATCTTAATGCTGAAAGCTAATGGACACCATGATTGTTTTCAGGCAGCTGAAGAAGTAATCTTGACGCTAAAAGCTAGTGGACACCATGATTGCTTTCAGGCAGCTGAAGAAGGAATCTTGATGCTAAAAGCTAGAGGACACCATGATTGTTTTCAGGCAGCTGAAGAAGTAATCTTGATGCTAAAAGCTAATGGACACCATGATTGTTTTCAGGTAACTGAAGAAGTAATCTTGATGCTAAAAGCTAATGGACACCATGATTGTTTTCAGGCAGCTGAAGAAGTAATCTTGATGCTAAAAGCTAATGGACAACATGATTTTTTCCAGGCAGCTGAAGAAGCGACCTCGCCGCCTATTATCCCAAGATGGGCGGCATGTGCTGAATCTTTGGTTCATCCCCCACTACACAGAGGTCATGATCATGTTCAAGCACCTTGATGATGACCTCTGCTACCGAGGCTTGGCCTTCACCCTCAGCATCGTCTCCTCTTTGCATGACATGCTGCAGTACCTATGCGCCTTCTCTCGATTGGGCAGTTCTCATGCTCGTCTGGGCTCACGACGAATGGAGTTTGTGTCGGCCGACTGGGGAGGTGCTGAAGGCATAGGTGGGTTTTGTGTGGGTTTGTTTTGGGAGATGAGGTGACTGGATGGAGCAGTGAAGAGGTAGAAGGGAGCGCAGATGGCTGTTTAAAGATCAAGTTTTCAGTGAATCTTTGTTTTCAACTGGAAAATTGGCAAAAGAAAGTCAATCAACCAGATTTATCATTCACAACTTCTGGGCGAGTGAGATTCCTTCATGTTAATAACATTAATACATCCTAAGCTGTTCTCCAGTTGTTAAAATCTGACTCATGAACAGGTTGTCTCACCCCATTCTTATTTGTTCATTTATTATTCACAATCCACCACAAACAGAAACAACATTGATCAGTCAAAGTTCTGCCTGTTTTTCAAGGAGAAGTTATTGGACATGCACACATCACCGTATATGTGTTTGCTTCAAAATCTGCAGGGTCGGAGCTGCGTGAGATCCAGAAGCACATCGATGCCCTGGCTGACTCCACCGACCCCAACATGGTGCAGGAGCTGCTGTGGCTGAGGCGCGACGTGCTGTTCCTGGAGTTTGACACAGCTGTGCGTCACTGCATGACTGACACCTTCCTCTCCACCGGCAACATGCAGGCCTTCAGGGTAGGTGGACGGGGGCTGAACCCAAGGTCATGGACTGTGCAGTTGATGCGTTTTTGTCTTCACCACTTATCTTTACAAAGGGCAAGAAACACCAAGTGAAAGCTGTGCCATATGGCCACTAACCATAAAGAAAGTGAACTGCTCATGGCCAGTCTTGTATCTCGATGCCTCTGCGTGAATTTATATCGATGAAAGAGACAGAAAGGAGACAGAAAGCTTCAGCAGCTTAGTCTCTGATTCAGGGTTGTTTTTTTTGTCTGTGTATAATGGACCTAAACGTTGATGGATACAAAATAAATGTTGTCTGTACGGGCTCTGGGTCAGAGAGGAGGTCTTTTTCTGTTCACACATTGCTCAAAGTTTGTCTCCACATCACCACTAGTAGAAAAGTATTCCCGTTGGTCGATACTGTTTGCATGTTTCTCACTCTCAGAATGGCACAACTGTTCCATTACCAAGTAGCGTCTCTCAACACACACACACACACACACACACACACACACACACACACCACACACGCACACACACGCAGACACACTCACACACTCACACACACACAAGCGTCGTAACATCTATAACCTGGTTGTAGCTGATAGTTAGTGTGTCCTGTCACTCTACAGAGTGTGAGCAACAACATGCATTTGGCAAAGGCTTTGCAGAGCAATATGTACAGAGGCCAGCCACAGGAAAAAAAGTTTGTCCGTGAAAAACTCTAGCAAATTGTTAATTTACTCCGTCGCTGTAATGATTGTGAACAACAGTGTGCACTTGGCACAGGCGTTGCTGAGCAATGTACAGTAGCCAGCCAATGGGAAAACAAAAGCTTTCCATTCCAAAAACTATAGCTAATAGTTAGTTTCTTCTGTTCCTCTATGGTTAGTTTGTTCTGTTCCTCTATAGTTAATTTGCTCAGTTCCTCTGTAGTTTGTTTGCTCTGTTCCTCTGTAGTTTGTTTACTCTGTAGTTAGTTTGCTATGTTCCTCTATAGTTAGTTTGTTCTGTTACTCTGTGGTTAGTATGCTCTGTTCCTCTGTAGTTAGTTTGCTCTGTTCCTCTATATTTAGTTTGTTCCTCTAGAGTTAGTTTGACCTGGTCCTCTATTGTTAGTTTGCCCTATTCCTCTGTAGTTAGTTTGCTGTGGTCCTCTATATTTAGTTTGCTCCATTCCTCTATAGTTAGTTTCCTCTGTAGTTAATTTGCCCTGTTCCTCTATAGTTCGTTTGCTCTGTTCCTAAAAAATTAGCTTGCTCTGTTCTTCTATAGTTAGTTTGCTCTGTTCCTCTATGGTTAGTTTGCTCTGTTCCTCTGCGGTTAGTTTGCTCTGGTCATCTATAGTCAGTTGCTCTATTCCTCTAGAGTTAGTTTGCTCTGTTCCTCTATAGTTAGTTTGCTCTATTCCTCTGTAGTTAGTTAGCTCTGGTCATCTATAGTCAGTTGCTCTGTTCCTCTGTAGTTAGTTTGCTCTGGTCATCTATAGTCAGTTGCTCTATTCCTCTGTATGTAGTTAGCTCTGGTTATCTATAGTTAGTTTGCTCTGTTCCTCTATGGTTAGTTTGCTCTGGTCCTCTATAGTTAGTTTGCTCTGTTCCTCTATGGTTAGTTTGCTCTGGTCCTCTATAGTTAGTTTGCTCTGGTCTTCTATAGTTAGTTTGCTCTGGTCCTGTATGGTTAGTTTGCTCTGGTCCTCTGTAGTTAGTTTGTTCTGGTCCTCTATAGTTAGTTTGCTCTGGTCCTCTATAGTTAGTTTGCTCTGGTCCTCTATGGTTAGTTTGCTCTGGTCCTCTAAGGTTAGTTTGCTCTGGTCCTCTGTAGTTAGTTTGCTCTGGTCCTCTGTAGTTAGTTTGTTCTGGTCCTCTATAGTTAGTTTGCTCTGGTCCTCTATAGTTAGTTTGCTCTGGTCCTCTATGGTTAGTTTGCTCTGTTCCTCTAAGGTTAGTTTGCTCTGGTCCTCTATGGTTAGTTTGCTCTGGTCCTCTATGGTTAGTTTGCTCTGTTCCTCTATGATCAGTTGCTCTGTTCCTCTATGATCAGTTTGCTCTGTTCCTCTATGATCAGTTTGCTCTGTTCCTGTCCAGAGTGTGAACAGCAACATGCGGTCGGCACTGGCGTCACTGAGCAACGTGCAGCGGCCCAGCCTGTACGCCACCTACCTGAAGGTTCCGGAACCCATGGAGGCCAGAGACGGGCAGGCCAAGATCATCATTCCCTGGCGCTCCTTCCTTGGCATGTCAGTCACAGTGGTTGGATGGCAGGGTGGTAGTAGTCATGGTGATGGCTGGTGAGGGGTGGGAGAGGTTAGAGGGTGGTTGTTATGAAAATGGTAGAGGATGTGTATGTGTGGTGGAGTGTGTATGTGTGTAGGTATATTGTGTCATGTATGTGTTTATGAATGATATTATCACTGTTCAGGGGAAACGTTTTGTTGTTGTTGTCTTGTTCGTCAATATGTGCTTTGGAGTCAAAGTCAGATCAATATTTTGGGAAATAATACATCAATGAGCACTGTATATTTCATTTGTTCATCATCAAGTGTTCTCTGAAAGAAAAAGATAAAATATAAGTTAATCTGAAAGGTAAAAATATGCACAATAAACAGTTAAAACTAGGCCATGCATCAACACTCTCTCTTGCTCCCACCTCCGTCGATACATTGTGTGTGTGTGTGTGTGTATAATGCATAAGTCTTCATATGTGTGAAATGAGGGGGTGCAGATGGAAGATAGGAGATAAGTGGAGGGGAGGGGGAGAGAGAACTATAGGAGGGAGAGAAAGTAAAAAGCATGATTGCATTTGAGCAACAAACTTTGCCAAAATTGTAACTCATCAATCTGGTAATTTTGAATTTGAGGATTCATCCAAGAATGACAACACATCTCAAATAACATATCCAGACATTCAAGAATAAGTGATTCAGACAGATTCTGCGCATATCATACAAGCAACAGAAGAAAAATGACCGCATCAAACTGCAAGTCAACACAAACACTGGTACACAAGAAGCTCTCCTCATAGTTATGAAGAACTGTAAGCTTGCTGAACACCTGTCTGAGGTGCAGTTTGACACCTGGTAGCCAGAGAAAATCATCGAGAAGTTGCAGCAAAAGGCAGGACAGGAGCCAGTCACCATGCCGGTGTTGAGGAGGAAGTTTGGCTGTCCAGGACACACACGGTCAAGAAGCCAGCATCCAGCACCACCCATCAGGTGCTGACCTGGACCTGCAGGGGACAGGGGATGACCCAGGAACAGCTGGAAAACATACACTGAGGCAGAGCTGAAGAGGAAGGGAAGCAACTGGACAGGGACAGGAAGGACAGCACTGTATACTGGAGAGTTGTCGTCCATGGCTTTGTTCCCTTAGGGTGAAGGATATGAATATGTAGACTTGCATGATGTGGGCATATTTCTTATCATGGCTCCTTTATCCAAGGGTGGACATGCCACATGCAGATCATATCAATCATGGGTGGAGAAATGAAATGAAATGAAACGACTGAATGAAGCGCCAGCTGGCAGCTCTTCAGTCGGCACTACCCAGGTAGGCAGCCCGTTGTGTAAGCGAGTGTTGATTGTAAAGCGCTTAGAGCTTGGTCTCTAGCCGAGAATAGGCGCTATATAAGTATTCATTATTATTATTATTATTATGAATGGACTGCTTACAACTGTGACCTGCAGTGCCAGACTGAGAGACTGCGGATATCCTTGATTGCTGTAGCCCTCGCCACAGGACTGCTGCTGCCTGGTGTTATGAGACAGTAAATAAAGAAATTGTGTGTGTGTGTGTGTGTGTGTGTGTGTGTGTGTGTGTGTGTGTGTGTGTGAACAGGAATGGTCCCTTCCCCTGCATGTTCTGGCAGTGGACAGAGATTTCCCACAACATACAGCTGTGTCTGGCAGGACTGAGAGAGGTGGACAGGTAGGCTGTTTTAATTGGCATCCTGTCTTCCTTGTCTTCTTCTGTCTCAACGAAATATAAATGCATGGGCATGCGTATGTGTGGAGGTGCATGCTAGATAATGCAGAAATAATCAACTGCATATTCTTTTAGAGCTGTTTGTAATGTCTGTATGTACAAGTCTTAATTTTCCGTTATTTTAAGTTAAAAACTATTGAAATACCTAAAAGAAAAATATTCTGTTCCGTGCAAATAAGTGATGAAAAGAATGTCTGATAGAGAAAGCAATTTTCATCTAAGGGCTGTCGCACTCTGAAGGTATGTCCATTCATTGTGCACTTTTTTACACAGTTTTGTGATATGGCTGTTGTCGCCTTCCATTGTTAGTTACTTTTATTCCAAACCTGCATATTTTGTGTGTTTTTGTTTTGGGCCATTAAGCTAGTGCCAATACAGAACACTCATTGTATGCTATTCTGATCATTTGAAGTCACCAAGCATGTTTCAGAAAAGTTTACAGTCACTGACAAACATTACAATTGCATTGTAATATGAAGTTTACAGTCATTGACAATCGTTTCAGTTGCATTGTAATATACCGTGTGTCAAGCTGTGTACCTTTGCTAAAGTATCAACCCTTTCTCTCGATGCAAAACGTGTTACATAGTGAGACATGTGTGATTATTTCTTACTCTAATTTGACCATTTACCCCCAAATACAACTTCCAAAGGGGTTCATGTTCTTACCACAACCAATCACGGCACTAAATCTGTTGAATAACTGGTTAAAAGATCAAAGCCTTACGGCACTTCTAAGCTTTTCTGTTGTGTTGTGTTGCGTTGTGGCCTTGACCTTTGACTGACCTGGACTCCCAGTAAGACTATGTGGCACATCATTCATGTTTTGTTGTATCAAGTGTGATGGAATAAGGATGCAAGACTTGAGTTCTGCCATGTTTAGATTACTGTGCCCAGTCATGACTTTGATCTTTGACCCACTGACCCTGAGTTCCTGTAGGGTTCCTGATCTCACGTTGATTAGTGGGTATTAAAAGTGAGTGGAGGCAAAGGCAAGCTGTTTTCTTACAATTTTTCTTCTGCTATGTCAAGCTGTGCTTTTTTTTTTCCTTTTTCTTTTTAGTCTTTAAAGTACAGCGGCTTCATACAAGGGATGACTGGACAGGCCTCTGTTTGATTGTCCCTCATCCTGCCGCAGTTTGTGGATGTGAGTTCTGTGTGCATTTTGCATGCCCCTTTTCTCTGTTCAGACATGTGGCCAATGGTGAGATCCTGGGTGTGACCTTGCTGATGGAAGACGTGCTACAGATGGGCTATCAGGGAGCCAGAGTATACTCCGACAGCAAGGACATTTCCCAGGCGACATCACGGGCGGAGTCACGCTCCTCTCATGGCGTGTCTGGCACCACCCCTGACCTCAAAGATGCCGCCAAAGCTCTCTGTGAGTGTTGATGCTGAATATGTGTCGCCTGTAGATAAACAACGGAACCTGTCTGTGTGTCAGTCTTTTGTGTGTGGCTTCATGTTGATTTAGGAATGTTAAAAAAAAAGAAGAAAAAAAGCCGCAGCAGTGAAGTTGTTAGTGTCACAGAGTCCCAGTTAGGGAAGGTTGTGGGTTTGACTCCTATCAGTGTCATTTGTTTGTGGGATTTTTCTGCCCAGACCAGCTCCTACCCACAGTGTGCTAGGGGCTCAGTTGGGAAGACTGGGACCATGCAGTCAAGTTACATACACTTCATTGATCTGTCTTTGAGAGAAAAAACAATAACAAAAAAAAAGAAAAACAAAAACGTAAATGCTTAGTTCTGTTTACCGTGAGCATAACAATTAAATGCAAAGTGCTTAGAGTCATGACAGAAAGAAAATGCAGGCTTATATAATCGATGACTCTGATATTGTATCATACGTGTTTGATATCAAAGCCATTTTCTGAATACAAAATCAGTATACATGATGTCTAGGAAGCAAATGTTTCTCAGTTTTGAATTTGGTCATTAATTGCAGAAAAGAAATTGTAAACTTGTTTTAATTTCATTTAGTCTGCACATAAAAATGAAAAATGTTACTCAGCTGTATGATTTTGTCACAAAAATCCATGTGTAAAGGCAGTGCTTTGACTGTAAAATAAGAATGAAAAATGGAGGAGGATGGAACAGATTCCATTTCAAAAGATTCTATGCATGAAGTGGATGATGGAGAAAAGAACAAAGCAGTGGCAGCAACATTTATAGATATGTTTGAGATTTCATATTTAAGATTTCAGCATCACTGACTTTAACAGCACCTCTAAATGTTTGAGCAGTCAGTCAAAAAGATGTGGCATGGTGAACATTTTGTGGATTGCCTGTTCAACTCTAGATGTCCACAGTACTCCCAGTTTGGCCAACAATGCATGCATACATAAACATTGTTCAAGACTGGTATGGAGTTAACAGCCACAAAAACGCCTAAGTACATTATTCTTGTGGTCAGTGGTAAGATAAAAAAAAAAAAAAGGTTGTGGGGCAAAGGGGTCAGACGTGGCTTAAAACTGTTCAGTCAGAATTTGGCTCAGTCATGATTTTCAGACTGACCTTAGTGTACATAGTTTGGTTCCTTGTTTTTTGCGTTGACCAGCCAGCCTCACCCTGCGTGGACTGCACCGGAGCCAGCAGCCCCTGGAGGCCTACCGACTCCTCAAGTTCTTCCTCCTGCTCTGGAAGTGTCTGGAGCTGCTCAAGAGTGACTGGGGGTGCCGCCGGCTGAGCGTGGAGGCCATAGCGTCCAGCACCATATATCGGGAGTTTTCGTGAGCATTTTCCAGTGCAGATGTCTATTGCCTCGCACTTAAACTTCTTTAAATTTAAACTTCTTCCAATTTGTTGGCATGTGTGTCGATGTGCAATGCAGAATGATTACCAGTTCGTCATGCATATGCCATTGTTGTTTAAGGCTTTTGAATATTATGGTTATTTTTGTCCAGATGTAGCGTGCCATGTATTTGGATTTTGCTGATTAGTACTGACTGTTGTGGTCACTTACTTCTTCTGGAAAGATCCTTGCACTGATGCTGACTCTTCACATCTTGGCCACCCAAGCCATTGCCGCCCAAGTCTGAATTGATTTTATACACATCTGTACAGTCCACACTGATGTCTGCGTCGTCAGTTTATCAGCATCTTGGCTGCTAAGTCATGTTAAATAGAAATGTCTTTTGTCACTGTCTCATAGTGCTCTTGCCAGTCAGCTCCGTACAATGTGAGAAAAAAAAAATCATAACATGTTGCCTTCATAAGCATCTTACTGCAAAGGGCACCTGTAGAGCTGAAGCAGTCAGCTCAAAGTGGTCAATTAAACTCTCAATCCTTCCCAAATAAACCGTATGGAATCAAAGCATAGCATCACCCTTGATGGGCAGATTGGGAGTCATGGGGAAAATTGCAGACAGATATAGTAGTAGTTAAATGCTTGTCATATGTCTCTTCCATTGCCTGTCTGGCACAATGTAACATACACTGTGCAGCAAGACGTACCGTGTGGAAATCCTGGTGCCAGTGCTGCAGAGTGTGGCGCGACGGCTGGGTCAGGGGGAGATGTACGATGCCATCAGTCCCGAGACTGATGTGCTCGTCATGCCCAAGGGGGCATCTGAAATTGAAGTGCGAGCCAAACAGGTGAGTGCTGCATTTGATCTAGGTTTTTTTTTTATTTGTGTTCCACTTCCCAGTCACATCATGTTCCTCACGTGACTTGTGTTCACCATGAAGTTGAATGTCTTTGTGGTTGTGTGTGTGTGTGTGTGTGTGTAGTCCCTGAAGACAGTCTGCCAAGGCTGTACATAGACAGATGTAAATCATTTTAATCAGAAATCCAATTTGCTTAGAACACAAATAATGTTCACCATGAAGTTGAATGTCTTTGTGGTTGTGTGTGTATGTGTGTGTGTGTGTGTGTGTGTGTGTGTGTGTGTGTGTGTGTGTGTGTGTGTAGTCCCTGAAGACAGTCTGCCAAGGCTGTACATAGACAGATGTAAATCATTTTAATCAGAAATCCAATTTGCTTAGAACACAAATAAAAGGAAAGAGAGAGAGTGAGAACTTGGGAATTCAAAGAATGTAGGTCGACAGATCCTGTAACGAGAAGAACGCAAACGTGCACACCTTCAACTATGATCAGTGACAAAGAGACTGGCAGACAGACTGGCAGAGTACAGACTGAGACAGACTATCTTTATAGTCAGCCAAAAAACTCGGAACAAGTCCAGCTGGCTTTCTTTGACATTGTACTCTAGCAAAGCATTTGGATTGCTGGTGGATATTTCACAGCAGCAAAAACACTTTGTTTTTCACTATGCTTGAACAAGGATAACCATCAAAACATATTCGCTGAAGTTATCACCTAGTTTGATTCAGCCTCTTCTCTGTGAATGCAGTTGACACGTCTGCTGGAGGCCTTGGAGATGCACATGATTGGCGAAGTGAGGAAACGTGTGGCCAAGGAACTGACACTGGCTTTGGCTGAGCGAGCAAGGGAGGAAAACGCTCTTCCAACAGATTTGTGGAAACGTGCTGTAAGTTCTGTTTTCATCAATGTTCAGGATATCTTCATTCGAAGGCCAGCTGACCTCCTAGTGTCCAGGCTGTTAGCTTTTATGCACCAGTCAGCAGTGCCAAGCAGTTATGCGAGACTGGCATTTGGCCTGGGGCATTTCATGGTGTGGCATGCTTTACAACAAAACAGCTTTTAAATAGCCATTGCTGTAAATTGGTTTGCCGTTTTGGAAGCTTTTTTCATCTGGAAACTTTTTTTTTTGTCATGGAAATATTATTACGTGTCGCAGGTCTTATGGATGAAATGTGTCAAATGATTCAAACACTGATTGCATGTGTCTGTTCTTTTTAAAGTTTTATAGAAGAGTGCTGTTGGTTGTGTACATGTTTTAGTGTGTGCTAGTGTGTGTGTGTGTGTGTGTGTGTGTGTGTGTGTGTGTGTGTGTGTGTGTTCTCATTTGATGTGTGTGTGTGTGTGTGTGTGTGTGTGTGTGTGTGTGTGTGTGTGTGTGTGTGCACAAGTGTGTTTTTGCATGCTTTTGTGTGTGTGTGTGTGTGTGTGTTTGTATGTGCATGCATGTGTGTGCGTGTTTCCATGGTTGCTGTGAGTACACATAAACAACATGATTTGATGTGTGTGTGAGTGTGTCTGTGTGTGTATGTGTGTGTGTGTGCATGCATGTCCATGCACATGCATTTGTTGTGTATGTGTCTGTGTGTGTGCATACTTGCATGTGCCCCTGTGTTTGTGTCTGTGTGTACGTGTGTATTTGTGTCTTCTTGTTCTCATGAATATGTATGTGTGTGTGTACATGCACGCACATGATGCATGTGCATCTGTGTATGTCCCTGTGAATGTGTATGTGTGTGTGTGTGTGTGTGTGTGTGTGTGTGTGTGTGTGTGTGTGTGTGTGTGTGCTCTCCAGGTGATGAAGGAGAGTTTCACCACCAACCGGCCCCACGTGGCCGAGCACTTTGTGAACAAACTGATGGCACAGGTGGAGGAGACGGAGACGCATGTCACCTTCAGCCGAGAGCACCTGCAATCCTGCCTGGCCATGCTGGGTCGGGAGGTCATGATGAGGGAGAAGCAGAACTATGAAAGGTAGATCACCGTGTTCTGGCACAGGGGGAGGGCTTGAAGCTTCCAGGGCGCGTGAGCGTGGTGAATATAGGTCTGTCTGTACCAAAGAGAGATGCTAAGGTTGAATGCCAGCTAGAAGAAAAAATTTTTTTCCTTATGCATCTCAAGTAGCACCTTTTTTTTTCTTCTTTTTTTTTCCCTCAGTCATCTGTTTCTCTACACTTGATCACAACAAAAAACACCAGTTGTTGTTCTGCCAATTTTTTGTCTTTAATGGACTTCTTCAGGACTGTCTAAAATAATAGGACATCTGTTTCTCTAGGCAGAGGATTTTTCCCCGCTTTCTTTGCCCTACAGACACTGGCGAAAAAGTGTTTTAGAAAAAAAAAACATTGTTTAAAGGAGATGGTTTTGTGTGTGTGTGTTTACATGGAGTATATCCTATGCTATCTTGATCTGTTCATTTTCAGCTACACAATGTACTATGAGAACATGCTGAGGTCTCACCACCAGCTGCTGTACAAGACTGAACAGGTGACAATTTGACGTGTTGTGTTCAGGAACAGACCTATGTGTATGAACATTGTGCTGAGGAAGAAGAATATTGACAGAACAAACAAATGAAGTTTGTTTTACCAGAGAAAAGAATACAATCCCACAATAGGTTTGTTTACATCTTGTCCTGAAAATAAAA